>UCOJ01000092.1:0-219346 GCA_900474305.1 Cecidostiba fungosa | reverse complement strand
CACACACACACACACACACACACACACACACACACACACACACACATGTGAGAGAGATATAATAAGCGCGTCTGCTTTTTTAATAATCAATAGAAAGCGTCTCAAAACTCACCATAAGGAAGAATCCCTTCTTATTCTTTCTGAGCATCCTGATAGCCTGTAGTGTCATGTTGGCTAGCGAAGGCACTGTGTCTGGTTTAACAGCGGCATATGGCAAGTGATCGGCTGCGAAGATTCCCATGAGTTTACTCGCGTTTGCCACGTCGACGGACATGAGTTCCTTGACGTTGGTCACGAGTTTACCACCTGGATTCGCTTCTTTCCAGTACTCGCCTAGTTGACGACCGTCACGACGTTGACAAGCTTCTTTGTCTTGGATCGTGCTTGACATTCCCAGCATTCCTGCGCCACCGCCCATTATCACCTGGAGACAATATTGAAAATTGATTTTATCTTTAAATATATAGAATATTCTTAAATTCTTTACTCGGTATATACATAGAACGTTGGATCATACAAGCAAGTCTGTCACGTTCACGGGCTGCTTACAATACACTGCTCCGTGAGACTACTATTAATCAATATATGGGTATAGGAGAGAGAGAACGCTTATCAATGGAAGGTCGCGGTCTTATTATAGCCCTGAACCTCTTTTCGCTAAACTTGACCCATTATAAGCGTTCCGCACGACTGATTTACATACTTAATAATAACACAGCGTGTACTTCACGACACTCTTAAAAAAAAACACTGCACTATTATTCTTCCTGTATAATTATCGTCAATTGAGTAAAAAAAAAAGACTTGTCGGCGATTTCTAACGAAGCGTCAAACGCGTCCTTATCACCGAAACCAAGACCCGTCATCATCATCGCGCACTCGTAAATAATAACGAGCCCTATAATTATAAGCACGCGAGATTTCCACACCTGAGATTACAACACATTACACGTACCTTGAACTTGTTTCCCGGCGCATCTTCGACCAGTTGCCGAGCGATGTCTTTGATGCAGCCACGATGCTGGGCTGGAATGTTGGCGTCACACTCCCAGTCACGGTTGTTCGTGTGAGCGTAAAGCGCACCGGGAGTCGCGTGAGTCACGCGCGTCGTCGTCACGAAACCTGAAAGTTTATAAGTGTTCACACACAATTGTTTAGTGGAAATTTACGTCAAGTCTCTATATATTGCGGATATATAGGGAGGAACGATCGGTATAGTTTTATATAATAATAATTGCTTGGAAAAAGAAAGCGTTCTGGACATTGAATTTATTCTGCGTATAATAATAAAGTGTAGGAAGCTGTAAAAATGTCTCGAGGTGTATATATATATAATACTAAAAAGCGATATAAATCGGTATATAATCGTTTTGTTTGCAAGTTGAAAAATTCAAAGATAATAATTATAATAATATAAGGGCGCGTGGGAAACGATCGAGATGAACCTTGAGTAAGAGCATCAGCTGCGTGTGTTGGGCATCAGTCAGGGTCGTGTGTAATGATCGCATGATGCGCGCACACGCGGGCTTTTTTTCCCGCCTCTAAATTCGCCAAGGCCCTTAAGCGCTGCTGCTATACTGATTGTCAATTGAGGCTCTGCTATACAAGCCGAAAGACCGCCTGTAAAGTCCGGCTTGTCTAATCGCAGAGGTGTAGAGAGTGAGAACTCCAATCGGACGATATATAGTGCGTCTGATGCTTGTTGTATATGTGATTTTTGAGGAATTAAATAGCTTTTTAAATATGGAATGCAACGAAATTCAATTGTGGATATTAGCATGATTATTATATACGCGTTTGAAATATATCCTTTTGCCACTGCACCTGTATTATAGAGAAAATATTTGCAAAATCATGCGACTTTGTGAAAAAAAAAATCGGTAGACCGGTGATAATGAGCCAGTTTTTTTTGTTACTTTTTCATGCTGTACACTGCAACTGGAGAATTCCGGTATTCTGGAATGTTTGGTTTCGAATGACTGCACACTACATCTGTGCGTATAGGTATATTACACGCGGGGAATATTCGTGACCTACTCACGCGGTTTTGGAAATTTCGCGGAAAATTTAATACACGCATATCGTCATCGGTACATACAATTAAAAGCTTGAGGCGAACCGCTTAAATAATTGGTTGTCGAATGTACACTATAATATACACGTGAAGATAAAGTGAGATCGGTAAATGATGTTTTTTTTTTATGAGTACATACAAACGTTTCTTTCGATACAGTTTTTATATGAATCACGAACGTACACATCTCGTGAATCAAATGTTGCGGTTTTTAAAATCGCCTTCGACGCTGGAAAAAGTTCGAAGCGACGACTTTATGAACTGTAACACTGTACCGTTTCTCTACTTTTTTTTTCTATTATATACGTGAAAACGTATCAAGTTCATTGTTTTTTTCTCATCAAACGGAACATTTCTTCTGCCGCTTCCTGTTTGGAAAATATAATTCCACTGTCGAAAATCCATCGACGCTTAGTTTTTAGCTCGTATAACCTCCCGGCGAGTAAAAAAAAAAAAAGAAACGAGTGTCGATCCCGCATTTCATTTATACTGATAAATATGACCCACTTAACGCCTTCTTTATTATCTACGCCAAGAGAGGACCTTCGAGTCCCAGCGATTTCCGCTTCCCTCACTTCAACAAATCGATTATACCATTTATGCAACGCCTTGAGAAGAAAGCATTTGTATTAGAATAAAAGAAAGCATACCGGTATCCATTCCGGACTCCTGAGCCCAAGTGGCAATCGTCGTTAAATGGCTGTTCTCGTTGACGGTCTTGTCGCAAGTGTTGTACTTGGCTTTGGCATCGAGTCCCAGCATTCGGTACTGGGCTTTAACTCCGGAGAACATAGCCGTAGCTGTACCTGCCGAGTCTGGTACCTGTCTGTCGACGTTGTAAGTCTGGAGAACAAAGCGGAAAACCAAAATTGATTTATGTTACATATAGATGGACTCGGACGGCTTAATTTACGCTCGCGGAGACGTTTTCGAGTGGATAGGATTAATGACACGTGATATGGAAGAGGAAAAAAAAAGAAATAAATCAGTGAGGCTTGCGCCGCACTGTAATTTTTTAAAGGAAAATTGCCGGTTTTAAATGATTTTTTTTTCTCCGCGCGTATTTTATTTCTTTTCAACGCCGTGATGCTAACGATCCGTGAGGAATTTCGTACACTGCTATTTTCTTTCTCTCTCTCTGACAATATAATAAGCTGAATTGCTGTGCTCGCTTGAGTTATTGGAAAAGAACGTAATGTACAATAAATGTGAAGTTTGATCTTCGACAAAATTATGAACGACACTTTGAGAGGATGCAAATTGTTTTTCAGGATTCAATTTTAAATTACGCAACAGTTGCTATAATACTTAAAAGAAAATAAAGATGATGATTATACCTTTGAAAATCCGGTGCTAGGGAACTTTTCAAAGAAAAGCTTGTACTCCTCTCCGGAGTTTCCTCTTTGCTGTCCTTTGAAGATACGCCCGGAAGTTATAGTCGACAGTCCCATACCATCGCCGATGAATACGATCACGTTTTTCGCACGGTTCTGATTGTTCTGCAGCGACAAGATTCGCCGGAGATTGTCTTGGCCGGATTTCATCCAAAACGATGTCTCTGCGGAATTTTCATGCTTCCGTTAATTATTGTATACGTATATTTTATATCCGAAAAGAATCTTCGAATCGATCGATCTTTGCGTATCTCGTAAGCACGACGAATTTGATTAGAATTTTTTGATTAAACAGATACCACGAGATTTTTGCATATATAATCTAATCGAACTCGTTTTTCGAGATAAATGTCATTACACCTTTGACGATTCAAACAATCGTCGACTTTCCACGTGAGATATAAAATAACAAAGTTAATGATTGCCATCTGAATTTATATTTCGAGACACCAAATATATCATCGTTTATTAATAATAACGATTGACAATTTTATCTCCCCCGAAGCGAAGCACATTAAAATTTTTTTGTTCCTTCAAGCCATAAACTTCTCCGCACCGTTTATATATTTCAGCAGAAAAGCGAAAATTCCGAAATTTCCATACTCCCTATATACTAAATCCGCGTAAAAGCAGCAGCAACCCGATCAATCGGCGCGTCGAAGCGCGTAATTTCCGACAGTCTCGCAACTATTATACAGTCGTTACACCTCAGCCGAATTGCAACAAGAGACTATACGGTAGCGCGAATTCGTTTCCACGATTGCGGCTTGTCGCAAGAGTAATTGCAGCAATATACACGTATATATCTCTCTCTCCGATGCTAAAATCTATATAAGCACAGGGTTTTACGAAAAAAGGGAGTAAAAAAGAAAAAATAATGCCAACCTTCATGCTCGCTGGGCACGCTAAATCCGGAACAGAGGCTGCCGTACATAAGCAGTACGCCGATAATCGACAGACCTGCCGTATTCTTCATTTTTGCGCTTTCTTCTTCGTCAAGCTTATTATGTACGTATAAATAAACGGCTCTGATCGATAAACAAAGCTGAATTAATATACGTGTGCGTGTGCGTATATCACAGTGTTCTTATACGGCGTTGGAAATTTTACTGGGAGAGAGAGAGAGAGAGATCGGACGTCTCTCAGTGGCCACGACGTTTTAGATTGGGAAGATCAGTGCCAGATCAAACTGGATGTGAACTGTTGGCTGTTCTTATGTGTATATAGCTGCAGTAGTAGTTGAGACGCTCGGGAAATCTGGAAGCAGAATCGTCACGTGGACTGTGTTGATTTGAATTTGAGATAGATATGAGAGCTCTCGTTAAGCTCATTATTATTATTATTACGTGTTAGTATTATAATATATCTGTGTGAATTATTAGCTTTTTGGTTTGAGCTTCACACGCGATGAAGATATGTGTAATGATATAACTGTGATCTTAATCCGTTTGGGCTTGAAAAACTGATGCAATTTTTTTTCTATATAACTCTTGGATTTATGTAGTCGAGGCGAATTTCAAAGTATAATTGCATTTGGATAGATTGTCAAGCGCAACGCTTGTAATTCGCGGCAAAGAAAACGCGTGCACGGTCAATAAATATTGTGTAACAATTATTGTTCGGAAAAGTTGCGTAATATATTCCGAACGATTTTGTCTTATAACACACCAATTTCTCAATAAACTCGACAGACTCAGCATTTCGATCTGGCAAAAGTTATTGGTATACGATAACTCGCAAATACTTTTGTGGATATGTAAAGCAGACGCAAATTATGCCATGTATAGCAGTCTTGAATTTACTTCAGATATAGATAAACCTAGTTTTATGAGCTCAAAGCGCTCGAATTATCTTAGAAGCGAATATATACTTGCACAGCGCGACATATATATACCGAATAAAATTATCGCAAAACTTTCAACGAATTAATAAAGGAATTTCAATTAAAAAGTTGAACTCGATTAAATCTGCGTTATCGGAATGGCCAACTCAATGTGTGTGTATATATATACCTTGGCACATGAACTTGAGTTTTTTCTATACAAAGTTCAAACGCCACACAAAGCGCGCATTCATTAGATAATCAAGAGACTAACAAACTGTAATCTGCTGGTGACTTGCGGTAATTCCGGATTGTTTTTCGTTGAACACGGCGACAACGTGAAATCACAATTTGGCATCGGTATAAAGTGCATCATTTCGAGCGAGCTCGTGACGATATCGTGTGTTTGTAAAGCCGCGATGCATTAATGTAACGTTAAACAAAAGCGTGTGTCTGTCAAGAGGAAAAATAATAATCCGGAGATAATCACGAGGTTGTAATCTGAAAATCATTCATACCGATCGCGATGAAAAAAGTACCAAAGTTAAGTATATAAGCTGTCGATAACACTATCTCATAAATAGGCAGAAAAATTAATCGTACAAACACTCGATCGGATTCGATCGTATACTCAACCGATCTCGAAACACACGTGCATATAATACTTTCGCAAAAAAACCACATGAATAATAAAGAGTTAAAAAAAAATATATCACAGAGCATGTACAAGTCGCGAAAGCACACAACACAACAATGCAAAATGCACCAACCTTACGGTAACTCCAGGCTTCAACAAACTGATGTACCGATCTCCAGAGTCTACCGATCTGCAGATGCACTCCGACGATTCTAAGTATAGTTTTGTCACCCTCGCAGTGTGACCCGATGACCCAATTGCCAGTAGCTTATCATTCTCCCCTACTCGTGCAGTGTATATCCAGTCGAATCGACTATATCTCGAAAGAAAAAAAAAACAAAAAAATCGGCCGATTTCACTGCAACCGATGCTGCAGTTAGAAAAGGGCCACACAGAGAGACGTGTGTGCTCGATGTTGAAGGTGAGGCGCTGCTGCGTCGACTGATACGAAGGTACGTACAAGTTCGTCACTTATATAGCCTTTGAGAGTATATGACCGACAAAGCGGCCGAGGTGTGCGAGCGAGTGCGCGGATGATCGTCAAGAGGAGGGGGCAGGTGGGGGCGGCTGCAGAGTCATATAGCCTACTGACTGAGAGAGTGAGAGTTAGGGAGCTCCTGTCCCCACGCAAGCGCGCTAATCTCATCGTAATTGTTGTACGCTCGCTCTATACTATATTATGTACCAGCATCGCTTGCGAACTGTGTGTGTGTATACGACGTTTGGATCTGATTCGTTATTTTTTTTTTCGATTTTGGAGAAGCTCTTCTTGGGAAGCTTTGCAGTATGTGACGTTGTTGAGAATTCTTTTGCTGCGACACCGAAACCGGCGTTTCTACGCATTGCATCAACGAGCCTCTAATGGTCTCGTGCGTATAACTGACGAAAAGGAGTATAGGCGAAATGCTTTCCTCTAATGATATTTCCCAATAATTTTGACTAATTATAAGAATATTACGATATTCCATGAAAATAACAAAATCAACTGCAGTTGCGCGCGTCTGATGATGCTTCTGTTAATAGTTGCACGTGAGTGACGAGGATGAGAAAGAGAATATTGGAAAGATACTTTCTCTGGAATATATCAGGAAAATGATCGGGGAAACGTTTGGGGGAATCCCAGATAACCAAGATACCGCGTTGCGCATCGCACGCAAACTTTTCTTTATAAAAAATAAGGTTTTCCGTTTGCGCATATATATAAACAGTCATCTATACCGTGTGACGTCTTCAACTTGATCCACACGGTATATAATTTTCTGTTTCTGTACCGAGCAGCTGGAGTATACAAAAGTATATTCAAAGTGCGGAATTACATGTTATTAAAAATTCGCAACGACAACAGTGTCCATTTGAACAAACACCACATTACTGCACATTAAATGCTATAAATAAAGTACATCAGTCGTCGAACGAACCGACAATTTTCAACGTCAATTTTGAAATACATCAATATATGAATCAACGTGACGTCGAAACAAAAAAAAAATATCCAAGAATTCGCATAGCTTCGTGATTCGTTACAAACTTCTCTATATCTGTCGGCGACTCTCTCGGCAGATCAAAACAAACGTTTGCGTAAAGCCGGACCAAGACGCATTGTGCATATGTCTCTTGTCTTATCTATTCAAAGACGTGTACAAAAACTCGGCGCTCATCGTACTCTGGTATGCAGTCGAAGACACAAAAATGATCTTTGCTTCACTCGCTCGCATAATATGTGACGTCACGAGGCTCACGATGAGTAGTGTAAAGGTTAGGATATCAGTGCTGCAGGCCGAGAACTTTTCAAGGCTCCTGACAGGAGCCTATCGCACTTTCGTGTGTTGCTGTTGCGAGAAACACGTGTATACGTATATTTATATATATTACTTACGCAAAGTTTATCACATGGGTTGATACCGTTTGTCTCTCTGTGGCCTTTTGTTTTATTTCGTGCTGTTGAAGAGCTACAAGTTGAAATTCGAAATTATTAGACATATTATTTACAATTTTTCAACATTAAATATAACATCAATTTGACATTGCGATTTTGCGTGCGCCCATATAAAATAATGACACGGAGGCGATAATATGACTTTCGAAAACCTCGTAGTAATCTACCTATACGTAATGTAGGCACAGAGTTTTCACTCTCAGTCAAACGCGAACCTTGAATACAGATATACTTTTTTTATATTGCTTATATACTTCCGAGATATTAAACTTTGTTTAATAATAGTGTATACTACTTTTAACAAATATATATACCTATAATAATATTACTATATTCACAACAGTATATAAATTTACAGATTCAAACAAGGTAATTAATGAAAAAAACTATAGTTATATAAGCAACTGCACGGTTTTTATATCGTCTAGGCACTTTCCCTATAGGAAATATATTTCCCCCATCAGAATCTACGCTTACAGTGCATATAAATAAATATAACTCATGCCAAATATGTCTTTTTGGGCCTGCTGCTTTGGATGCTCATGCTATAACTGCATGAGTTTACTGTCATAAGACGCAATAGTCAGTAAAGGACGAGACAAATGTATGAAAACCCGACGTTTATAAAATAATTCTTTCTAAAATAAAACATCCTAATGAATCAATGCAGTGACGCGCATCAAAATTATATTTTTGCCGTTTCATTCATTTTGCATCATCGGTGAACCACTGCGCTATAAAATATACTCTCACACCCCAATCACAGCCGGTAAATCAGCATATGTCTAATCAACGTGAGCTTGCATCAGAAAGCTCTCATCACGAGTGAATTCAGTGAAATTACGCGATCGACAGTAAGCTCGATTCAGTACAAGAAAAGAGAGTATCATCGTCTACATATACATTATAAGAATCGAGTCGAGCCCACGACCCTCGTCCATGTCACTCATCTCTTCGGCTTCGTGGATACCACGTGCGCTTTGTAAATTTCTGCGAATTGACGGGCACGTCATCGTGTGTGTCTCGCGATTGGTCGCGAGTTGTCGATTTCTCTGCATATGTATATACTGTTTGTCGCACGTGATAGTCGGCTGAGGTCTTTTATCGGCTAGCACGTTTTTCACGCGAGGCGTAGGCGTATGGATAACGAATTTCTCGAGACGGAATATAAGAAAGACAGTCCGCGCGGCGTGATCTTGTATGTATTATAGACGATAAGCTACTACAGCGGGGATATATTAGATGTGTACAAGATTGTGCGCGCGGTTATGACGCGGTTATACATATATATGGATTTAGGTGTATACTCGTGATGATTTGAGAAAAGCGTGAACAGGAGGAGGGAAATTCACGTTCGAGTGTGTTACTTATACAAGTTGAGGAGAAACTTTAATTGCGCGTTTGCTGATCGAGTTAAGCTCCGGGGGATTGACTTAGTGGAAGTTTTATCCTTGATGAGAGGCTTGATTACAAACGTAATTGTTTGTCAATGATATATAGAACGTTTTAATGTTTTATGACACGTGATGATTTTATTTTTAGTTTTATGAATTTCTTTATTTTTGGTATGGAGGGAGTCCTTTTTGTGATGGGTGAGTTTTTAATTGAAAAAATGTTATTGTCAATTCTGTTGAACGGCATAATTTTAAAATTGAGTCCTTAATTTTTTACAATTTCAAATACAACCAAAATTATAATAAGCATATAGTTTAAATTTTGTGGAATATACATTTGTTTAATCGTTGTAATCAAATGTCTATAGGGAAACAAGTTTCAAAGAACGATATATAGTAGGACTTTGCATTTCGATATTCGTTGATAATTGATAACTGTGTTGATAATTGATAAAAAATTACTTATCAATTATAAGTGTTTTCTATTAATGTATGCCACGAGCAAAGGGAAACAAATGTATAAGTATGTTGCGCAAAAAAGGAAAATGATAAAGTTTGATTCAAAGTTGTGATAAATACAATATATTATCTTGATTTATTAATTTTTTAATTTTCATCGAATTTTTTCATTTTAATAATATAAAATCTGATGATGTATAGTATTTGGTTTTTTAACGTTTGCAAAAGTTTCAGGTTAAAATTACATATAAATAATACAATTGTTTGTAAATATAGAAGTAAATAAATATATTTGTATTATTATTTAACACTAAATATTATATTATGTGACAAAATTGTCAAAGAAAATTTGGTAATTTGCAACTCATTATTGTCTACTCTCCTGCTGTTTGCTATTACCTCGAAAGCTTTTCTTACTACCGTTATTCCTTAAACTTTAAATCTAGATTTAGCTTCAACCCTTAGTCTTCAGATTTTAGTTTTACTTTTACTTTATGTATTTAATGTACTGTATTCAAACATATATTTTGTACTAAATTTTGTAAAGGGCTTTTAGCCCGTGCAATTAGTCAAATAAATAAATATCTTCCAGTATAATTTCCAGTGCTGCAAATACCATTTAAATAATTAGGTTGGACGACAGTAAATGTAACTATAGCAAGCGCTTCGCTGCAAGCTGCATCAGCAATGCACTTTATTTTTAAAGCGAATTGCTATATTGCATTGCATCTTTCCAAGAATTAGCAGAAATTAAACACAAAATGTACGTAATTTGACTTGTTTGTCATCAATTATAGTTGACCAATCTATTGGAAAACCAATATTGATGTACCATGACTTGCAGTGAGTAATGCTCGTTGTCTAATCTAATCCTTTAAGTGATTTTATTTTTTAAATTATTTTTACCGTTTAAAACTATGGCGTATACGCTTTTAATTTTGTTTTTTCAATTAAACAAATGTTTGACAGTATATAATACTCAAAATTAGAAAATGTTACTTCCTCACTTTTTTATACTTGCGTAAGAAAGTAAAAAAATAAGTTGTAAGATTATCTCAAAATATTAGGAACAAATCGTACACTCGAAAAGACATATCAAGGCATGATGGATATCTATCGTCTAGTTATTTGCGTCATTATATACGCCGATACGAGTAATTCACCGAACAGTTGAAATTGAATATCTTCTGCCAACTGAAATTGCATTGTTCTTCTGAGATTTCAATAAATCGCATAAATATTTTAAAATGGCATTCTTAGATAGTTTAACGCTCTTTTTTACCAGTGTCATTACGTGATAGATTACAAGAAGAATATATCCGACTATTGAGTTGGAAGCAATGAAAGCTCTTTAATTTTATGCGCAGATAACAAAATTTGATCAAAAAGACTCATTTTGCAAATATTTTTCATGGTGTCTGCACCTTATTGAAAAATGATTTATTTAAGATAAAACTGTTAGCACAGCTATAGTAACCAAATTACATATTTATTTCATGATATGCTTTCATCAATACCGTATTGTATCTCCTTTTACAGGAAGGTGTCGATAGTTTACTTTTTTTTCAAAAATTTGCTCTAAACGCATTTGACTTTTTTAAGAAAATATTCAGTGGATCACGTTAAAGAATTCAAAGCACATTCTATAAAACGTTTGCATAATAGCTCAGCGTCGGATAATTTGCTAATATTAAGCTCACGCAGACCATTGTCAAGGCGATAACGTTCTGGTACAGTTAACTTGATTTTGCCAGCGTGAACACTCGGCAAAAATGTCATTTTTAGATGAACTCTGGATGTACATATCTCGTTATGCTTAATTAGTTATGAAATGCGACGAGTGTCCACAGTAGTGCATCAATGATAAGAAATATATTTAGAAAAGAGAATTTATAGATTCATTCGAATTGCTGTTATTATTATTGCTACACTGTGAGCGATATGAAATTATTTCAGAATAGCTATTTTTACAATGCTCATTTGTAAAAATTCTCATACTATAAATGCTTATGCGTATGTAATACAATCTTTTATCATACAAAATATCATATTGTACACATAGGTTTAATAAAAACAAGCAATAATCCCAGTTCCAATAATAATTATAAGCTCAGATCAGACAGTCATAGCACGATTGACCCAAACAGACCTAACAAGGCATAGGTGGCAGTGTGGCACACGCCTATATATATGCATTGCAAGTTCGAAAACTGTTAAGGGGAAGAAAAAGCGCCTAGGCGCCACCTATCGTTGCTAGCAAGAAACTAGACAGCTAAAAAGTAGTGGTTGGATGGAGAAAGGTCAGTCCGGATATTTTTTCTCCGCAAACACAAATTCTGTATTTTTTTACTGACCTTTAAAAAATATAATATGCATGTATTTTTTGGTAGATGAAAATATAATTTTGAGATCAGATCGATATTTAAGGCAAATATTAACGGTACATATATATATGCGTAACCTATCCATCTAATGTCAAATTGTTTAAGTGAATAAAACTTAATCGCAGATTTAAAAGTCAAGTGTAAGGTGAGATGGCTTAAGATAATTTTAATACTTTGAGTTATCATTATAATGCTGATAAAAATCATCAGTCGAATAAAAACTCTATATATCATCGATGCAATGCAACACATGTCAAAAATAAAGAGATAATTTTATACTATTGGAATGCAGAATACTCGTTTTTTTAATAGAAAAATTAGATTTTTACTGTGACTTATTACAAAATCTTACTACTTTTTCAAAAAATTCAACAGCAGAATCATTGAAACGTAATAAACGATTGAACTGTTTTTCAATTTGTTCACTTCGTGCATCTTAGAATTTATACCCTACCGGTATCTTTAAAGGAATCTTCATTATCGACAAGCGTTACATTCAAGCTTTCAAATTGATCCGCCAGATTTCGCTAAAATATAATCTCTGTAAATATTATATTGTTTTAGCACCATTTTCAAAATATTGTTTCCTCCAATTTCTAAGTACTTACAAAACCAATATTTCAATGAGAATACAAAATTTTAAAGTAGTGTAAATTTATAAACATTGAAAACCTAAGCTGATTCAATGACTAAAATAATCAATTTGAAAAATAATTATATGAATACATAATATAATAAAACTGCACGCATTTCCAAACTCTAACGAAATAAAGTAGGCCAAATAAGTGAAGCACAAAAATTATAATTCTCTCTAAGAAATCTTCTACATAAGACCTATAGACGTTCCCTTAAACCACTCAAACTTTCCAATAATGATTACATTCACCCTGTATATAGGTATCAGCAGCAGCTGGCAGGCAAGATGAACATGTCCTGAGGACACAATAGCGAAAACTCATCCCCCAAGTATAAAGCAGCAGCAATACAGCTTCATCTGAAAATTCCCCCAATGCACATCTTCCTTATACACATATACATACAGAACATTTCATCGATTCTCCCCTCGTATATATGTATATATCTCAACTCGTTGCGAGTGCCTACACCTGGCGACAAAATCGTCAAGCATCGGCCTTCGGTAAGCGCAAAAAAGGAATAATAAAAATAAATTAAAAAAAAAAACAACAGAGATGCACTCGTGACTTGTGCATACGCACGTGCTCTCCCATACTCGTCGACTGTAAATAGAGGTATAGGTTGCTGAGAAAGGAAAAGCCAGTAGAGGCCGGACGCTTCTTCAGTTTATACATCCAGGAGCCAACGGCACTCTACTGCGGAGTGACTACTGGTGTTGTGTGCATGACTCCATGTGCGGTCGTTATAGACTGACACGGGACAGGCCTCGATGTCTTATACCTCACGTCAGGGGGGCAGTCGTGTATTATAGAGCGATTTTTCACGAGACAAGAATGTTGGCGCTCTTTTTTTATTTTCTTAAATCTTATGCAGGGAGAGGAATATGCTTGGTTTTTTTGTTCTAGTTATATAGAGGATTTAATATTGCAGCGTCATTCGGGATCGATAAGTTGGGTGCACTTATCGTGATTGCCGAGATAGAAATGTAGAAATTCTTTTCGACGTTCTTATTATTATCGGCGTCGAGAGGAAAATTGTTGAATGGAATAATTTTACCGCGCTTTATTGAAGCAGTATATTATTATATTTGTATTGTTTGCTGGATTTTAATTCAGCTTTTTATTGTTATAGCCTAGTGGCACGAATCTACTCTAGATTTACGAGTGACACGAAAAGTAGGTATTAGAAGTTAATAATAAATACTTTTCAGTATACAACTGCATAGCGAATATCCCAAACAGTCGCAGTCGATAATAGCTTTGGCAGAGATGTGTGTTTGCAGTGTTTTTGAAACAAAAATATAACAGTTGTTATTTACTCGACTACGTGGATGTAGGGATTTTATTTTGTCTATTGTCACCTTGAGTTATTAAAAAAATTTGCTTAATAATACGAGCTGCTTATAACGACCGTTAAAAATCAAACGTCGCAATCATAGTGTTCACAGTATACGAGTGAAAGTTACGGGATTATCCGTCAAACGGTAGCTAATGCTGCCAGACAGAAAGAGAAACAAACGGACATACAGGAGATCTCGGAATCAGGCCGAGTGCGTATGAGCGTTCGAATCGATTACTCTGACAAGCAGTCGCGCGGGAAAAAAGAGTAAAAAGTAGATGTTGTATGTGTATTATAGTCTGTCTGCTATTCTGCTTTTAGAGATCACCCATACGCACGTTATACATACCTATATGTAATATGCGTGTAGACGTACATTTTTTCAAAGCTTCTCGCTCGTTAAAAAAAATAAATCAAAAAAAATGTGTGTGTGCGGTCAAACAAACATTCCTTGTCTTACGTAATTTGAGATCTGATGGTGACTTATAGAGCTGTCATAATTCGACTGATGAGGTAGTTCTGTATGTGGTAGGTATTTTTTGACATAGTCTTCGAACTTCGTGATTATTTAGATAGAAGAATTTATTATGAATTCGAAAATTTCACTTTTTCTAGATTAAGATGATCTTTTGAAAACACTTTCGACTTTCACTAAAGAATAATTTTTTTTTTTTTACAACTCCAGATCCAAATGAGAATCGTTTTGCAATATACAACATATATTGAATACTTTTATAATACTTTAATACGTTTGGGTTTTACATTTTGGCTCTGCGCGAATGCTCTTATAATATATACAATAATTTAAAAGCCAGAACAACTTCTGTTCGTTCATAATGAATTTCTCTTTTTAATATTAATAAAAAATAATTCTACGCTTTTAAGTCCAGCTATAGATAATGAACACAACATGAAAGGTTTTAAATATATTATTAACATCAGGAGGAAAAGTTTCCCTTCATTATTCATCTCAAAATAATATTATATTTTGATAAAAAATAACAATATTTAAACTTTATCATCCAAAACATTCAATAAAGTAAATATAATCCCAATAAGTTCCCAAAAACACATAAAGAATCTCACCCAAAAAAACAACAACACACGCATACACATCGCACACAAAAAGGGATCAACATTCACACACGCATCCCGCAATAAAAACCCGTCTCTCGTTCTCACGCATGCGCGCGACACATGTCGGCATGTATATATATATCCCTCTCTCTCTTATACAAACTCCCGCGAGTAGCAGCGCCACCATCTGAATCCAGTCGTCGTTGAACGGTCGGTCCGCGAACTATACCACATTTCAGTTCCCGGAGCGACAGCGGGCAAGACAGAGATCACAGCCCCTATATACATAGTGTGTATAGTATAGTATACATTTGGCCGTTGGGCGCAGAAGCAACGCGCCTCACACACACACACATCAGTAAACCGGCCGCCCCGTGCGTGCAAAGCGATGCTACTCCACTGCGAGCAGCTCGCCCGCGGCAGTCACTAGTGGTAGGCTGACGAAAAAGCAGCAGCAGCAGCGCGCACGACTCGCGCCTATATATATTATTTACCGAGAATTTTCACGGTGTTTTCACGAGATTCTCTGTATAGAGAGCAGTGCAGTGTGTTGTATATGTGGACGTCGCCGAGTAAATATAACACAGAGATATAGTGAGTGCTTGTGTCTGTGCGAATATATACTTATATATGTAATATTGCCGTGCGGCAGTTGCGAAAGACGCGTCCCGGCGAGTCGCACACGTATATATACCTGGAATAAAGAGAGCGAAAAAACTCACGGACGAGGGGATGCATCAGCGGCGGCGTAAGATGGCGAGTATTCGTCGCTGATTTTCGACTGCATGCTGCATCGTCGCACGTAAACAAGACGTTGTAAAGTGTGATACTATACTGCTATACTTGATCGTTTCTGTGTATGTGTCTGTGTGTCTACCGCGCTCACCTGGACGACTCTCTCTCTCTCTTATAACACTTGTATATATAAAACTCGCCCCTGTGGCGCGAGCCGGATAGACTCGCGATGAGCCGCGGCGTCCACCGGCGAAAATTGACTTCGAGGACGGCTTCGGGAACACGTGCGCGTACTGCTGTCTTATAGTTCTCGCACTGTCTCTGTCTGTATTTTTATCATACATTCGATTGTTTTTCTTTTTCTTCAAACAGAGAGATCAAAGGTGTGCATTGTGTGATTGAGCAAGAAAATATGAGTGCGGTGCTACAGCAGCAAGTGAACGTCGTCGGTGAGGAGGATACGACGGTAACAGAGGACGTCGAAGCTATGATCGAGGACAAGAACCAGTTGATCAGTCGGCAGTATGCCGAGATCGAGAGGCTGCAACGCGAACTTGCTGATGTTATCGGTGAACGTGATGCGCTACTCTGTGAAGTCTCAAAATTCAAGTTCGAACTAGAGATGGCCGACTTGAAACGCTTACAGGACGACAGGTAGGATTTCTTTTTTTTTTTTCGATAGCTTGTGTTTGTATATGTGTATACTGTTTGTTTGTTTTCTGCGCGGGATGAATATAACCTATTCGATGGTTTCTCATATTTTCATAGCTCGTCGAGCGCGATGATGAGAGATTCTGGAGCATCATTGCTTTTACTGCGTGTTTGCGTTTATAAATTGTTTCGTCAGTGTATTTTGTTAAGTAAAAGTAAACTAATAATAATAGTCCAATCAAATATCGTGAATAAAAAAGCGTCTCCATTCATGGCTGTATGGATGTTCCCGATATTCAAAAACACAAATTTCACACTCGATAATATCTCCAAATATATACCCGATCAATGATTATTTATCTAGCGACCGTCCGAAAAACACATCACGCACGTCCAAGAAAACAGCAGACGACAAAATAGCGATTTGTCTTGCTTGTGAAACGTTTATTTCGGGGTCGTTGCGGGAATTGTATATTATACGGGGGCAAACGTTTTTATATATACGCACCACCCGCGCGCAATTTTTTTCTCTTAAAAAAACTACCGACCGCTTTTTTTCACGGAGGCTTATTCCCGCGCACAGATCCGGGCTTTTATCAAGATTAATTGATTGGCCGAAAAGTTCGCTCCCGTATAGGGCGCGGGATGAAATTTTTCAGTATTGACATTGTGAAAAATCGAGTAATTCCCTCCTGTGGTTTATTCGTTAATGTGGGTATAGTTATGTCAGCTTATTTTTCTTTTGAAAAGACAAATAATCAATTTCTCATTGTTTTTTCTTTAACGCAGAATGATTCGTCGTTTTGAACGTTGGATTGTCATCGCTTATCGCGGAGTAACAACATATATACAAGCTGAAGATAATAATCGTTTACCAAGTCGCGAGCTTTCTCTCTCTCGGAGCAACAAACCGTCAAGAATTTCTCGCACACATACGAGTCCTTCAAGTTTAATAACCAAAGTTTAGTCGCCGGCTCTAGTTGGTGCCAATCGAGTGATATATAGAGCGAACGTCGTCGCCAGCTGCCGGTGTGTGTATAGTATAGTCGTTCGGAACTTAATTAAATCCCGCGTCGCCGGCGGCGCCGCAATTATACCTTATAAATTCATTATACACCGACGTCATAAAAAAAAGGAAAAAAAAAATAGAAAGGACTGTATCGTGTGATAAACCAAGCTGCTCTAGAACCATCAGTGTGTACAATGAGTGTGTTTTAATAATTACGCGCGCGATTTTCTCTCAGCAGCAGTCTCGTGGTTGCCAAGGGAGAGAAAACCGACAGGTTGAGGTGCCGATGCCTCGGGGCGAGGGCGTTGCCTTTATATATTGCAGGTAAAATCTACCTGCTGTTGCTTCTGTGGAAAACGAGGGAAACATTTATTGGTCTTTTCATAATTGTTTTATTATTATCGACACGCGCGCGCGGCATTTAATACCCATTTCGAAAAAAAGCACACACCGCGCTCGTCGCCCACGTTGTCGTCGTGCACCGGCAGCTTCCGAGAAAAGCCAGTGTCGCCCGTTGAAGCGTGGGCGTAACCGAACGGCCTTCTCTCTCTCTCACTCGTGCATTTCTTCTTTAGAATCGGCGATTCATGGAATGCGGCGCCCGAGAGCGCAAGCGAGTTTTCGCTAAGGAGCGCCTGTGTGTATAAGCTGCACGTGTGTTTGTGTGACACACAGAGCAACTTCGTGGGGACACTGTATAGAGGAGAGAGAGAGAGAGAGAGAACCTTCCGCATAAGGGCCGTAACCTTAGAGCGCTCTGAGAGGGGCGTGAGAGAGAGAGAGGAGCCGAGTGAGCTGCAGAGAAGAGTCAGTTTGAGAAAGTGCTTGGTGTGTTCGGTGACTTCAAAAATAAAAACTGTACACACGTGTGGAGAGAATTTTGGTTTAATGGGGTTGTTGATTCTCTGCTTTTCGTTTCTGAGATGAAGATTTTTCTTCTCTGGTTTTCGAGAGGCTCTACGATTTATATTCTTGTACCACATATGTGACCGGCGATCGATACAGTCGGTTATGTAATCTTTTGAAATCGTATACGCTTTTCATCGATTTTATAACTTATCTATATGCACGATCGTTTATTGTGGAGGAAGTGAATAGAGAAAATTTTCAAAAGAATCCTTAGTTGCATTATTGTAAAAAAAGCTTCTATCGATGTTGCTTGCCTGTGCAGTTAAAATTCAACTTTTATATAAGTAGCAAAAAGTTTAACTCGAGTTTTTAAAAGTATTAGGCAACATAGCGCAACTTAATATGTATGTGTCTCAGCACTTATTCATGCATTATCGATCCTTTAAGATTGGCACAGGTTTCGCTTCATTTTTTTTCTACAAGGAAAAAATGCTGGAATCTTACTATATATATCCACCGCCAATGTTGTTTTAGAATATTCTACGAAAAATTTCATACAATCACAAAGACGATCCGAAAAGACATTATATACCGACAATCGAAAGATAATGGAAGCACGTTGCATGTTTACCTATTATTACATATGTTTGATAAACGACGTATAAGTCGCCTTATTACATTACGCAAGAGACCGTACTCTGAGATTTTTTTTCTAGAAACGACCAGTCATTTTCGTATTAGGAGAGTTGAATCGAGCTCTGTATACAAATACGCGTAGACGAACGGCGTAAATGTATATAGCCTCTATTCCAGGTGATTTAAGAATGTATTTTTTCTCAGTCGCAATTAAGCGTCGAGGTGCGAGCGTTCGCAGTTAATTTATACAATTTCCACGATAAATGTGCCGCCGGTCGGTTATCTATATACGCACGACTGTAAATTCCCTCGTCAAACAAGACCATAATTGGAGCGTCCAAGAAGAAATAATGTCAATTGTATTATAGAGAAAGAATACATACACTTATATTTTCTTTCCATCATTATCACCGAGGAATAAAAACAAAACAAGCTTATCGCTCTTTCATAAGTACCGCCAATCGATATAAATACACGCAAAAAAGCGGAGCAGGAAAAAAGTAAGATTATCATCGCGAAAGAGTATCAAAGACGCGTATCGTTGACTCCGATGTTGTGTGTGATGTGAAAAAGAGAGCGGATCATCATGATCAGTAGAGAATCTGGAATTCGCCGAGAAAGAGTCGAGGTTACATAGTTATACTCTCGCGATCCGTAAAAGGCAGCAAAATCACGCGTGAACGCATAGCCATCAGCAATTGAAGGCGACGTCATCTATCGTCTCAGCAGAGCTGTTATATGTGCGATAATTAACTTAAAAGCCTTAACGCTCTCGGTTCGTCGCTCGCGCGCGCACGCGTTTGAAAGCCTTCGAACATCTCTTTTTCTCTCTCCCTCGCTTTAAAGGCTTTCCACTTAAACACTTTTAACTCGTTGTCGCTGCTTCTTCTTTCTTCTCTTTGCAACAAAAAAAAAAAAACATCGTATATCTCGGTGTTCTATTCGTAGCTTTTGGATTAAAAATTCAAAACCCTGCGCAAACACAATCTCGCTAATGGAAATTCGATATAGTCTTTCAGGGATAAGCTCGTCCGGGGTTATAGTACATTCGCTAATTTTTATCCCAACTAAGCCGATGCGTCAATACACACACAAGACTGAGGTCACATCGTTTTTTTTAGCGGGAGAGCTCTATTCGCGTTATGTAAATATAGCCGGGGTTAGTTCGTCGTTATTTGATTTGTTGCGCAACACAAAAAAGAGTGTGTCTCTCCCTACACCGATTGACGTAAATCGCGCGTTTGGAACACTCTGTATAGGTACCATTACCTTCTTCTTATACGCGCTCGTATGTGACGCAAGAGCGCGCGTTTTGACTCCTTAAGGAAAGACGTTGGTTCTGTTTCTCTCTCTCGCGCGATGTGGTAATTGAAATGTAAGGAGGTGTCGTCGGTGTCTTGTTTTCGAGGATATGCTGCTGATGCTGATGATGGTTCAAGGAGCCGTTCGGTCTGGAATAACAAGAGGAGGAACGTCTTGGGCTTATGCAAATCAAGCGAGTCCTTTTAAGCTTGATTAATATCGTGTGGAAGGGGAGAATCGTGAGCCTTTTTCTGAGCGATATTCGATATATATATATATAGCGCTAGGGAAGGAAAGTGGGTGAGGGAACTTTTTGCGAGAGAGGAGGCCAAGTTCAGTTGGTTATTTGGCTGAGAGCTGGAAGTGAACGATCGTATATCCATATACGTAAAAGTAATTGAATGTAAAAGTATACTCAAGGACACTCGTGTGTATTATGTTGCACAATGTCCTGAAAATCTATTATACCTTTTTTTGTTAAAAAAAATTACAACAGGCTTGTAATTAGTTAGAGTTTATTTATATGCAAATGTCACGTACAGTAGACACTTCTATTTCGAAACGACAATAATACACGAACGCAATCACGAGTAACTTGTATTTAAAATATAGGACACGCGTTTCGTTCGCTTCTTAAGAAAAAAAAATCGTTTTTGATTCGGAAGTTTTTCCTCACCTCGTATATATATAATAAACGTCCCATGAAATCACACACCCACCTAATTCGAATGCAATCTAGACTCATCTCTATCACCAGGAAACATTCGAAATATGTATTTCGAAAGCAAATTTACCAATCGTTGCACTACAACATATCGACACATATTCATGTGTCTCTCCCACACACTCTCTCTCTCTCTCTCTCTCTCTCCAGTGGCACGCTTGAAAAGGCGTCCTGATTGACTTCCGTTCGACGCCGGTCTAATCGGCTCTAGGCGGCCGTTAATCGTCGACCCACGCCGAAAAGAATGTATATATACCGACGACGACGTCCCTTCGTTGTGCAAAAGAGAGCGGAGACATAGAGAAAAAAAAGAAGGCTGTGTGAAGGAAAAAAATAAAAAGGGGGAGAGCGACAAGCTTGCGATGATGACGACGACAGCGTGTAAAAGAGCCGTTGGCTTCTTCTTCTTCTTCTTTCTCCGCGGAATTACGTTTCAAAAGTCGATTGATTTATCGCTGGAGGAAGAACGCCGTAAAAAGGACGAACAGAGATTGTAGCTTTTTTTTCGTGACTCTTTTCTGTTGTGAGGAAGCTTGAATTAATTATCCTTTCTTTTTGCTTCTTATATATAGACTATTAGGCTATGGGTAACCCCTGCTATAGAATCAATTGTTAATCGGTTGCTGTACAGGACGAAAAAATTCAGCAAATATTCCGGGAAATTATATTGTCGGACGTACTAAAAAAATTCGAAACATGCCGAACATCGCGAGACTTCGGCAAACATTCCATATAACGTACGGGAGTAGAAGGGAGTCCGAAAGCACGGAAACAATGCGTGTGGAACCGGATCGATCGCATAGTTTTCGAATAAAGTGAAGAACGCTCGTATATACTAAACTAAGCAAGTGCCACATTATCATAGCGTTGACGTGAATGTCGAGAGGATACTACTCCCACGCGTTCTCTTAAATGATTATTTTTTTTCTTAGACTGAAAGATAATTGCTTCTTAGTAGCTCGATAAAAAGGGAAATTTAATATACACCGTCGCACCACATATAGTCGAACGCAAAATAAAACGTAATATACGAGCTGCGGTCACCTGTACAGTATAGAAAATAAAATTTAATCAGCATAGCCGGAGAATGTTTAAGCCGGCTTCGTATATACATATATACAGCTTACACTTTTTTATTTTCCGTCTCTCGAACGACTTCCTCATTTAATAAACCGACGACGACGGCGCGGGAGAGAACAGAGGCGTTAATGATACCGGCATCGTTACACGTTGTCTGATGCACAGACGACTTCCGTGCCGTGAAAACGCCGAATATCCCGTCGTCGTTATTAATGAACGTAGCGTGTGTTGTCTCTTTCTCTCTCTCTCGTATACCTCATTTTTTTCCAGATACACAATAATAATGACTCCCGTTGCTTTCGTTCTTACATAAAAAAAGCTCTTCCTTTGAAGCGAATAAAAGTGTTCGCAAAGATGCAGAGAGTAAAAACTTTAAGGGTGGCGCGCGTGTCTTCTATATAGAGAAGCGCGAATGTGCAGTAGCGTTGAGAGAGAGCGAAGGGAAATTGTGGAGAAGTGAGTGTATATACGGCAGACGTGTAATGAGAGAAGCAGAGAGCAAAAAAAAACAGGTTGGCCTAGAGCGCGAACCGTCGTCACCGTCGTCTACGACGACGGGAAATAAAAGTTCCGGAGAATTTATTAGGGAGCCCGAGGAGAGGAATCTATTTCGAAGGATCTAATAAGCCTCTCCGTCACGGAAAGGTGTGGCCGTAAAAAAATTTCAATGAGAGCCATTCTATAACGGAGAGAGAAACGTTGAACGAGTCGCGTTAAGAACTAATAGAGCGCGCTTTATCAAATGTCGTATGGGACACTAGGAATCATTGATTCACATCTCTCGCAGGTCAATAAGTCAACCGCGTGCGTATAAATATATACATAACACACACGTTGCATGCATTTTCGATCGACCACCGGCAAACAGTTTAGGTCCATAACCCTGAACCACAGCGTGTGTATGTATGTATGTTTGTTTGTTCGCGTAATTGTACGTCCGTTAGCAGCAGCACACTAGAGGTGCTTCCGTTGATTCTGTCATATTCCATATATATATATTTTCTATTATAAATAGGATTCGCATATACAGGAACATACAATAATAATAAACGAGCGCGGAGTCGTTAACCTCGTGCTAGTTGTAATACTAAGCTTAGAGATTTTATCCGTATATCACACGAAAGTTTTTGCCTCATGTGCGAGAGTCGAAGAAGAGAAAATATATAATATATATAAGGAAACGGTGGCACCTTAAGAGAGAGAGAGAGGGGGAAGGAGCGGGACAAAGTGCGCGCAAGTGTATAATATACGAAGCAGGACGTTCCCACAGAAAGCGCTTCATGGTGGAATCAAATGAGACACAAGCAGCCGCGATATAGTCGCACGCGCATATATGAACTCGCTTCTCGTCTACTCTGTGTGTGTCGTTATACTTATTAATCCCCGCGGAGATAATTAAGGCTTTAAGTATGGCAGAGAGGGAAGGAGTGTATGTGTATGCATCCTTAAAGTTGACCTTTAATTCACGACTTCAATTATACGCGCACTGCTTGTGTGTGTGTAGGAGGAGGAGGAGGAGGAGGGATGCATATTTACATGAACATGCAATGCGTTTACATTATACTTGCAGCAGCAACGCTGGTGTGTGCAATAATTGCATAAAAGTCGTATAATGTGCGCCACTTTTCCCCTCGAAAAGGCGTAATTCAGCGTTGCGCGCGGATGTGGAAAAAAGGAATAAAGCTTCTTCTTTTTTTTTTTTTGTTTATTATTATTATTATATATTCGTTCTTTTATACATATGCAGTGTGCGATTGGCATTTAATTCTCCAGAGCTTATAATATTCTGCGTTTGAATATTGTAATCGCTGCGCGTATTCGAATGTCGAGAGAGTCACGACGCCGTATATGGTCAGCTTGGAATATAGCACATATCCTGACGTTGCTCCTGAAAAGTTGCAGTGACAGGGAGCTTTTGTAAAAATTGCACAATTTATGTGTATAGACTGAGTCTTATCTTTCCACTTGTCGACTCTAATACGTAAAGTCACACGGCGACGACGACGAATGTAAATTCGCTAATCAATTCTAACGCAGCTGAGAATAGGCAACAGCGGCGCATCGCCGTGTAAAAAAGAAGCTCTTAAACGTGTATAGCTGAAGAAGAACAACTACTATACGTATCCGGTTTTTGTATGTATACCGCGAAGCAGTCAAACCGGCAGAAATTAATACAAGAGTATAATATATGCTTCACCGTGTATAGCGTGTATATTGACAGCAGACCCTTGCGCTGCAGTGGCACAAAGAAATAGGTTACAACAATGAACACGATTTTTGAAGTACTGCAAAATTCTATGCGAGAAGCTCACAACGAGTTCGTACGTTGTATACTAATAATATTTTCAAAGTATTATCACACTGATTAAAAATTGCACACATTTTCAATCTTATCCGTTGTTCCGTCGCTCTCGCGCACATGTCACCGCCTCTCATATCCTGCTCTCGAACATAATATAACATCACGCACTTTTCGCGTGGCACATCTGCACACAATCTCCCATCGTCGCTTCTCGTATTTTTCTCGATTTCATGCAGGCGTCGAGTGAGATAAGCCTTAAATCGCTGCAAAAATCGAAGCCAGCTTATCTGCAGCAGCGTCTCGTCGCGTCCATATATCTCACTGCGCGCGTAATTCGAAAGTGCGCGAAAGAAATCTGGCGCGACGCCGACGACCTTGAGGTCTCTCGCTTTGCCGGAACCTTGATCCGGACTGACTTCTCTTTCTTCGTATATTATGAGTAATTCCGAAATCGAGGCAACCGGTTTTCTTTTTCTTTCTTCCCTTGTTGTGTATCTTCATCCTTTTGGCTTTCCTTGTGTGTTTTCTCTCTAAAATTCTGATGTTCGAAAACTAGTTGGGATATTATAAACGAGTCGACCGCAAGAATTCGGCCTTTATAAGGTCGATGCGACGGTTAGAACGTTTTTTTGGCAAGTTAAACACTCTGCTGTTTTGTGCTGCGAGAATGTATGTATGTGTGTGTGTGTAGGATGAGAGATGTTTTTGTGTGCGTGAATTGGGGTTTGAGGAGTTGTTTCGGGGAAAGTCAGGGCCGCGCTGGACCGCGCGTGCATTTTTATGGCGCCGATAAATAATGGTGCTTGGTTAAAACGAGTTTCCAACTGTCTTGTATAACGATACTTTTCATTGCTTCTTCGGAATTGTTTTTATTGACTTTTTTTCTCCCGCGCGTTCGGTAATTGCGTCATGTACAATTTGGAAGAATTTTATATGTATGCGATCGACGAATGCGTGCGATATTATATGTATAAAGAGGTTCTTTTCCGTACAAAAATTTTGTTTTTATGACTTTATCGGATATGCATTAACGTCATTGGCTATTATAACTTAATTGGAATACATGTAAGCACAACTTTATTTGGAGTATTTTTATATCTCAACGAAATAAAAATACTCCAAATAAAATTGTATAGAAGTAAAGATTATCCCTATTTTATCATCCAAAGCCACACATTACCAATAAATTCCCCATAATATTGAAAAGATCGACGATCTCACCCCCAAAAACAACGAGACACAAAAACATCGATTCAGCTCTCGCTTCCGGCGCTACATTAGATGCGCACACGTATTAGGCGAGGAAAAAAAAAGTCCGCACACCGCCGCGGGTGACGTGTTTCGATAACGGTTATCGGCGATCGCGACTTCGTATTTCGCTCATGTATATTGCAAAAAGCTATACACACACACATGCAATAGCAACACCTATATATCTCTCTCGCTCCTACTCTTTTGTCTCCGACGATAAACGTACACAATATCGAGGGGCCGGTTTTTATCCTCTTCCGCAGGCGATATCATATACCAAAGAGTCTCTCTCGTGTGATTTTGTCCTTGACTCGGGGAAAAAAAGAATGTTTGTCATAAGTTTTTCCGAGAGAAAGAGTGACTGGTCTTATACACGTACATATTCAGTTTTTATAATACTTTACTGGTAGCTACATAGTATAGCTCTCTGAATACGCGTCGTCATGATGGGCTGCTGTATATATATGTATATATGATGAATTGAAAGCGAAGGAACTGCAGCTCTCGACAAAGGCCGCACATTGAGAGTAATAAAAATCTGGGGAGAAGATAATGCGCGCTTCTGTCAAGGTTTTTATATCCAGGAAGTGGATGTGCAGCAGCAGTTGCCTTTTTACATGTTGCGTCGAGCGCAGCATATGAATTAGACACGCACATAACGATGCGGAGATTGTTTGCGCGACTGTCGTAAAATTTGTTTTGTTCGACTGAATTTCATTTCAGTGTGTGTTATAATATTATATGCTCTCTCGCGCTCGTTGTTAAAATGCTTATAACTTTGTAAAGCAATACACGTTATTATACACTTCCAATGCTTTATGTCTTGGTATATAATACACACGTCGATCGTAACGCTCACATATACACGATCGTATAAGAATAGAATAAAAATAGTTTAACGTTTGAATGAAAAAAACTGTGTATACCTACACAGTAATGCGCTTATATGCAGCGGTAATCACAGTGGCGTGTGACACAGATAAAATTTATCATAGTTTGATATCATCGTTAGATAGAAAAACCTTTGCTGGAACCGCGCGCGCGATAACTACAAACTCTAAAATAATCTGAAAAGTCGCGTGTAATAAAAGCCATCACACATGTGCTCGTTAAGAACCGCGAGACCCCAATTGCACAAGTGGTCACACACATTCACAAGAGCGCATCGCAATTAACCCATCAGTATAGTCTGATAAATGATTTTCACGCATCATCAGTGTGTGTCCATTCGTCTCTCCGACAATAACGACTTATAAATACAGTGACAGCCAATAAGCCATCGGGCGTGTTTTCTACTCTCTCGTGTGTGCGTGTGTCCCATCAGTCATCAACTCGACTCTTTTCAAGAGAGGCGAATGTCCGACGATTTTTGGCTGCGAATATTTTCCCGCATTTCTCACGCAAACACATATTTGTTTTTCGGTGTGTGGAGGCCGTCACACACCAGATGACGACGAGGCTGCTCACAGTTTGCAGCTCGTTTCGAGTGAATTTCCGAGGACTCGCATTGTCCTACTTCTTCTTCTTCTTCTTCTTCTTACAGCTGGTGACGATTTTTCGGGCATCTGGTCGTAATGTGCTCGAGGAGAGCTTTAGAGAGTCTATGCTTCGTGTTTACGCGGGAGCGATGCTCTCGGGGACACTTACTTTGCTCTCTATACCCGCTCGTAGGGGGTTTCTGCTACTGCTGTGCACACACGTGTTCGTCGGATGCTCTCTCTCTTGCTTTTAAGCCTTCGACGATACTCGTGCTATACTTCTGAGAGGATTGTTTTTCTAGGTATGTGTATACGAGGGAGTCACTGGAGAAGTTAGTCGAGAGGTTGTTGTTCTTGGGATGCAAATGTTTGGCAGGGAAATTCGCACTATTTGTTGTGCTATTTAACTTATCGATGTTTTTAAATGTTATGGAATCACGTCTTGTATTATATAGCCGAATACAAATTTGCCAGTCATCAGTCGTCTTCTTGTCATGTAGATTTTGATCTGTAATTTGCATATTTTTAAGTATAATAATAAGCGAAAGAGGATTAAACCTGTGGGTCGCTGCCCTTCAACAATTGAATATAATTATAACTTGCCAAATTATCAATGGAACATCAGGACAGAAAAGCCTTTTCGTACTTTTTCGTGGGAGTTTAGGTCGCGGTGCTTGGGCTGGATAATTTATTTCGGTAATCCTCGCGCATTAACCCGGAAGTGACATCATTTCTAAGTAAAATGAATTCGGCTAAGAACAGCTTGAACTTTCTGTACTCCTTGAATCGCCAAGGCTTAGCGAAAGTTTCGAAGAATTTAATGCTAATGAGGTTAATATTCAAAGTATTATTTTTTAGTTTTTTTAAATATATTTTCACGCATAAATATTGTTGCTAAATCCCGGTATAGGAGGCTTGTTACAATCTCTTGTGTTTTAACGATGCATCTCTAAAAGCCAATAGGAGCATTAGTTATTCGTAATGAATGGATATTCTCCAACAACTATACGCAACATTTTAACACCTGTGCAGACAGTATAAACTCGTGCGTCATACGTACATGCAGGTTATTAGTATTTTAGGTAACGGGGAAGACTTATTGCAACAGAGAATATTATCTAAAAGAATAACAGACTAATTTAATTATCATTATGCAAGCATTGTTTTTCATTATACTATTTATTAGTAATCATATTTTAATCACATTCATCTACTTTGAATAATTAATTTATGTCAAGTAGTATTATAAGCTTGGAATAATTAATGCCCAGAAAACAGAGTTCCAATTAAAATAAAGCCCGTTAACAATGGCATCACATTGCGCGTGCATCTGTCGCCATTACAGGACACCCAAATTCGTAAAATTTAGAACCCACATGCCATATATACAGTGTCCCATGTACACGTATTCAGATTACGCGTCATCTGCAGACTCGTAGAAAAGCCTGTAATTTATGTCTGACTGCGCGCATGATAGATAATGCTCACTGGCAACGAGACCACCCAACAATGGACATTATGTGAAACAATGCAATTTTTTTTTCCTTTTTTTTACCGCGAGAGAAACTAAAAAGACGCAGTGAGGTTATAGTTGCACGCGCGTAACACCTCTCGCGTAACGCTTAATTCTTAAAATGAGTCACATTTACTCCGGAAAGTAACGATCCCCTGCAATTACGCTTTACGTGAAAACATTATTATTATTGTCGTTATTGCTATAACTGTTCGCGACGTTAATGCTAACTACGTCGATAAAGCAAACATATATGCAGCGTTCGAAATAACACACATAAAATATAAAACGATGACAATTGCTGTTTTTTAAGACGCGATTATTACGTATACATAATATTTTAAATACTGCGACAGATAGGAGGCAAAGGTATTAAAAAAACTTTCGAAGCCCTATACTGATTTATCTCCTTTTTCAGCATCAATCATTTGGCGCTCAGCCGTTGTAACATCCATATCGTCCGAACGACTATACGCATATATTTATACCCCCTCGGAAAAAAGTCAATAGTAAAATAAATACACATCATCGAGGAATTCCCATGTCGTCGTCGGTTGGCAGCGAATCAATAGGGATATATACGTACATCATATTATATATACGAGACAAGTCTACGGGCGGGAAAGAGAATTCCAAAGTGATTTTTCTCGGTAATAAAATTCTAAAAATATCATCTTATGGGCCACCTCCGCGAAGAAGAAGAGAGAGGAAAGCTCAGTTGAAGAGAGTGGGGGCAGACATGCCTTTGATCGCATATACTCGCTCTATATGCTCTTATAACTTTTTTCAATCTGTTATAGCTGCGTATTTTACAATCTATAGGTTGTCTGCGTCGCGTGAGCGCGTCAATATTTTCCTATAGTAAAAGTCGAGGCTCTGATGAATTATGGTCCAATGATGAGATTGATTTTTAATTGATTGCTTCATTAATTAATTGCCGGGCGCGCGGAGGGGTATATATATAGGCTGCTGATGTTTATTTTTTCTCGCTTCAGCTAGTGGGAAATGATTTGCAAGTTTTTCTTTCACACTACCTTATCTATTAGTGTAAGTTCGAATCAACGAGCTCACGGCTCAATAAAAAGTATAAAATCTTTTAAAATCAATAATCAATTTCTAGAATTTCCCTTGTTATCTCGACGAGGAATTACAGAGCAGCAGCAGCAGCAGCGCATCGACGGCCTCGTTTAAGTTTATCAACCCCGGTATCGTAGCCAGGCCTGCCTATATACCCCAACCAACCCCCGCTATCATGGTTCTCCTTACGCTTTATACCTATAGCTCTATAGCCTCTACCTCGCGCGACTATACATCGTCTCAGCGTGTCCCACCCTCTCTCTATATTTTTAAATTACGTCGCGGTCTCCCCCCTCCCTCCATTGTTTTCCTCATACACCCCCCTCCGAATAATAAAATATATAACCCCGTCTCTCTTTTTATCGTCCTTCGTCTGGGCTGTTTACATTCTGCGGTGGTGCAACGAACGAAGAAGCTATGCCGGAGCTGCTGCTGCTGCTGCAGGCGCGGTTTATTTATGATCTCGAAAAGACTCCCGCACCGCATTCACTCGATGATGCACTCGGCGCGTGCTATAAGTATAAAGGCATGTATAAGCCGAGCCCAGGGAGTGGCTCTAGTAAGGTAGTCCTAAAATATGCACTCTGATGCTCCCTTGGAGCACTCGAAGAATCGGTTTTCTCTCTCGCGTGTATTAGTACATATATCAGCTTGTTGTTTTAGAGCGTTTACGGCCTTATTGCGCAATCTGTTTATTATTAGAGCAAACATCGTTGCGCTTTAATAACTTTGTTTACCTACATCGTATACATTGTCGTGTCGCGCGCGCGTGAGCGTCCAACATTTTTATTTTTCCTCTCACAAAACACGTCACACCCTAATCACACAATATAAAGTCAGCAATGATTTGGCTCGCAGCAAAGCGAGCCATTTAAAAAGTCATAAACTTCCGCGGCAAAATAGCCGGAGAGAAAAAAGCCCCATCGTCCGATTGCTCTCAGCACTCGCCCCATGCAAATTGCGCGCGATAAAAGAAAATTGCCCTCAACTGTTGTTGCCTCTCGCTCATCACCATCATCATCATCCTTCTCGTCTAATAACTCTCTGCGCGCTCGGCTTCACGCTGACCATCGGGACTCGTATTATAGCCGTCAAAACGTCAATGTGCAGGAAGCACGCGCACATTAGCATAAGCGACAGGGACGAGTCATCCTTATGGCGTGTCGTCTCTGACGAAGAAAAAAAAATGACACCCCTTTCTTTCTCTTTGTCGCAGTGTATAACTTTGGGACGTGGCTGCTGCTGCTGCTGCTACTCGCGTATGTATGTAGTCTCTGTGCGGCGAGCACGTCCTCTTTGTTCAAAACGCGAGCTTCTTCTCGCGCGCCCCAGCCCAAGGGGATATTATAGAGATGAAAAGTGCGATGCTTCTACTTATTCTTCTTGTCGCAGTGGGGGTGATGAAATTTTAACTCGGGAAATTATCGTGCCCAGGATTGTTGTATATTTACAACGGAGTTTTTTTATCGCGATATATTGAAAAATACTCGGCATTCCTCGATACCACAGAGAGATTCTCCGATAATTCACGTGGGCTTATTTATTAAATATTTATATAATGTACAATTATTAAAGAGGGAGAGAGGAAAGATTCTTCCGTGCAATCCAGAAATTATTAGAGTTGAAATATATTCAGTAAAGGCAGCTCTTGCGCGCGTGCACGCACTCTTTGGTGTCGGTTTCGTTTGTTTTCTTTTTTCTTCTGCATATCCCTTGTTGTCGGCAGCAGTGCACGTGACGCTTTCAGCCCTTTTTACTCATCCCCCGTGTCGCGCTTCGCCGAGATTCAGTCGCGCGTGGCATTTTTGCATATTCATGCGCGAACTTTGACGAAAATGCTCGCTCCCTTTGTGCAAGCGATATACTTATATACTCTGCGATCGAGTGTGTGTGTGTGTACGTGCTTAATGGGATTATTTTTTTTTTGTTTGCCTTCGATCTTTAGCTCATCGTTTGGAATAGGGTAAATATTGTGAACCTAACCTCAAAAAGGTCACACTGTACTGGTGTATATTCGATTCGACACAAAGAGAAAAAAAAAGTCGTGTCGTCTCCCACACGTGGTGTATACGGCGAGCCATTATTAGAAAAACGAAAAAAGCAACACGCAACGTCGACGGCCAAAAATATATCTATCGGCATCTCCCGAAAAACACTCGATGTTCCATCTACACACACGTAGTGCTGATGCTGCCTGCGTAGATAGATAGTATATAGGAAAAGGAAAAATTGAAGGTATAGACAAAGACGATAAAGAGAGCGAATTTTGTGATGTGTTATAGATATATAAGAGATCCATGGGGAGAGAGCTGCATCAGTAGCAGCAGTAGAGAGCGAGAGACAAAGAGTCGACGCCGGGCGTCGCGACGGCGCAGAATCGCGCGAACCGACGGAGAGGAGACGACGAGCCCCTCTCGATATTATATACATATAAAGAGAGAGCGTTGGAGCGAGAGGGAGATAGTATTATAGGGAGCGTACATGGAAAAGCCGAGACAGAGACAAGGTTAGAGGGTCACGATAGAGAGAGGGAGAAAAGAGCGAGAGGGAAGACTGCTTCACGAACACAGGGGGCGAGTTTCGCAAGCTGGGTAGAGAGAGAGAGAGAGCGTATCTCTTCTCTCGTGGCTGGCCACTGCTGCTGCTGCTGCTGTAGTACCATTCACGGCGTCGTCCGCGACGCTACTGATAAGCCCGCACGGGAGTGTGTATAGTAGCAGACGCAGAGGCGCCACGACACGGTATCTCTCTGCCAGACGCGTCGTATACATAAGTGTTTTACGTGAATGCATCATCGGCACGCGTTACACACAGTGTCTCCCACTGATTTAGACATGGCCAGCAGTTGGGCTCTTCTGTTGTTCCGGTTATCAATGTGTAGCCAGCACCACGAGGAGATGGAGAGACGACGTACTGCTAGCTGTTGAGCCTTTCTATTATATATATACACGCGATAACGGTACGTACTTCCGATGTCTGTATATGTGTCTCGCGACGTCTTTGCGTGAATTTTGTTGACGGCTGTCTTGGACTGCGATTGTCAGGCGAGTTCGAGCTTCCGGCAGACGTGCACATCAGACACACACACACACACACACACTTATACAGGATGTCCTTTCGTGATTGCTTCAAGTTGGAATTTCGCGTCTGTCTGCGATAGGATGCCTGCGTGATGTGTGTCTGTGTGAGCCTGCATTTTGGCGAGAGGGGAGAGATGTGGCAACGGTGCAAGGACCACCGCCAAGCGGAGTTTCCATGGAGATAGCGTAGTGTATAGTATACGCTCTGTGCGCGACGAGACGAGGCGTGTGCGCTTTAAATCGACGCTCGAAAAGCGCTTTTTATTTTTATTTTTAGATATAGTCGCAGGTGGTCTTGGACTAGATTTAGATCCGTTATCTGATTTTTCTACGGTATTCTGCTATGCTTCTTGCTGAAAAACAGAGTATTTATACATATCAGAGATCTTGCGAGCGATCGATTTTCCAATTTTATTAGAGAGAGAGAGAGAGAGAGAAAGAGAGGATGAATTTTAGTAGTCCGTTGTGTCTGCATGATGATTGAGTTTGACGTTAAAACGTAACTTCGAATTCGAGAGAAAGATTTGGAGAGTTGTAAGGAATCGATTAGCATGAGAATAGCTGCTTTGTTGCGCGTGTTTAAACCGTTGATCCTTTAACTGACCAGTTCTGCAGGTTTTGGTATTAGTTTCGACTTTAAAGACAGAGTTCAGCCTTGTACTATATAATAGTCTTTTGTAGTGCCGACAGAACTGTGGTTGGTTGCTACGACACGTCGATTATTTGCGTCAAGTTTTGAGGTTAACATACTCTGAATAAACTATATTAACATTGCATGAGAAAAGTAATTTTGAAACTTCAAATCGCTACTTTCATTTTACAAGAAGATAATTCAAACAACATAATTAGCCTTTTTGAAGCCATTTCAGTTGAACCAATTTCGAAGATATTGATCCGTCAATTCGTATCCAATTTAAATCAATGAAATTTGCAATTATGGGTGAACTCTTTTGAACACCTATACATCTTTAGTGAAACAGATCACAGTAATCAGAGCTTGATTTCTCCCATACACACACAAATTAAAGCAATCTTTCTCCAAAGTACAAATTACTCATATCGCTCTGCTCTTTAACGCAATTGAAGACAGTGTAGGTAATCAACATCAGAAGAAAGAAATCCTGATTAATCATTCATGCGAACGCTCGTTCTCACAATTGCAACGTGCACATAATACCATCAGAAGATCGGCAAGCTCTCGTGCCAAACCTTAACCTTATTTGCATCGATCCACCTCTATAATAAGCACACGTAATCGCGCGTCATTAGCAACTTTATATAATCGAATTTACACACACTTTATATCGACACTTATTATACAAGGCCCCTGTCGAGCTGCTATTACTATGTGTACCGGCTCGTCGTGTCTCTTGTTTTCACGAAGAGAGAGCTTCTATCTTTCGTCCATTTATCTTCGTCTTCCGCGACTACGCTTTTGTTTGGCTTCATCCTCCTTTTTTTTTTACTTTGTCGTCCCTCGTTCTCTCCCTTTTTCCATTTTCTCGGGTTTGCACCTTTCGCCAAGAGGTAGTAGTATAGACGACAAGGCGAGGGTGGTCCAGTGGGGATTTAAAGCTTTTTTTCTGGCTGGCGCCGCCGCACACTTTCTCGCGCGCCCACTTCCTTCCTTCAGTCGTCTGCTGCTGCTGCTGCTTCACTCTTTGTGCCTCGTGGTGGTGGTCGGCTCTTTTGGCCACACCGTTTTATTTTTTGCCTCTATATAAGAGAAGAGGGCTGAATATGTGTCAGTGATTTACAGTGACACCGCTGAATATGAACCCTTCTTCTTACAGCAGGGATTTAATGGCTATACGAGTTGATTCTTCTTCACCTTTATCCATAGCCGCTTCTCTCGACGGATATAAAGTTGAAACGCGATGACCCACTGGTTTTTTTTAAGGAGGAATATAAAGCCATTTGTTATTGAATGTCGCTCTTGTAGCGACGTCTTTGTGTCTTGACGTCAAATCGAGAGAGAGAGAGAGAGGGTTCTGCAAAAAGCTCGGATTAAAAGGTGCTTACGCACGTCGCGCGCTCTGTTATTGTGTATAAATATTTTATTCAATATTTTTAACGCTGATGCTCTACCGCCTACAGGAATTATATAATACGCGTTATGAATCCTGTAAAGCACTAATTTAATTTTCCGTTTTACACCTATAACGTGTATTATAATAATTCAATTATATCTCTGTACACATCGTGTTTATTATCGTCACTTTGTATTCGGCTATTAAAATTTCCTCGCACGCACGAAGTCTTATTCGTATAACGCGTAAGTGCACCGACATTCTTCCGAGAACTCTAAAAATAAAACAGTTTCAAACCGTTACGTTAATATAATACCTCCACACAAGAGTGTCTTCAATAATCTCCAGCACTTTTTTTATCGACGAGTATGTTGATCATCATCAATTTGTACGTCCTGACTCTTTACGGTTACTCCAAAAGAATGCCCCTTTTTCTCTCTCCACTCTGTCTTGCATATGTCAAATTCGCATACATTGCGCACGCATTCTTGACGTGCACACACTGAAGATTCCGTCGTTCTTCCTCGGCAAACTAGATCTCGTTATATACAACATCACACAAAGCGCGCATTCTCAAGGAATTAAAATACCTTTATACGCAATTGGCCTCTATATATTGCGCTTATATACACAATGTAAACAAACGCAGCATATCGTGAAAGCATTTAACCGGTAGGTCTATAATTGACGCTGAAAAGTGCATAGTACCGTTGCATTGCTGCTGCTACTGCTGCATCCGTATGAATCAACCTCGACTTTCGCTCTATCGTGCAATTGATCAAGTGTGTCTCATTGTCAATAGACTCTTTCTGTCTCTCAGCGGTGCTCGAACAAAAAGGCACACACGTCAGGATCCGCGCGCGCTTCAGACGACTGCGACTGTATGTGTGTGTATATGTATATACAGACGTCTTTAATACTTAAGGCCAGACCGATTTATCGCTCTTTCTCTCACCAGCTCTGTGCTTTTGTTCTTCCGATGCCGACAAGTGGACTCTGTCAATATACCTCCTGCTGCTGCTGTGTGCGTGAATTCCTTTTTTAAAGACTTTTGTTTTGTGCTACGATTTATGTACACAAAGAGAGGAAATTCCAAAAGTGTTTTGCAGCAGCTTTTTTCTAAATTTAAAAATCTACAACTTCACACAGTGCCTCAAGCCACAAAAAAAAAGATCCTGCTTCGTCCAAACTTCGTTTGCAGCTTTTGCAGTAAATAAATATACACACGACCAAAGCGTGGTGACAAAGGGGAGAGCAAAAGGAATCATCATCCCCCAACGAACATCCGACTGATTGGCCGACACATGCGCAGTATAGGCTTCTCTCTCGACGAATATCGAGTTTTCTCTCCCGTCTTTTTTCCCTCTGTTACCTACCTACCCCCTATATAGTTAGAAGCTCTCTCACGGGGGGGGGGGGGGTAAAGAGTCGCTGTGGACGGTCTCCATTTGCTGAAAGCTCGTTTTCAAAAAAAAAGGGTTGCACGACTCGACTTTTCGGGCCATCTCTAGCTCTTCCCCTTATATACGTATACGGGAGAATTAGTCGAGCTGAAAGCTCGTCGAGTGTCCTTTGCTATATACGTTATATAGGTAGAGAGCCGATGCTACGACGATAAGCTCAGATGAATATTTTTGATAAGTGCTTTTTCCTTCCTCTCTCGTCAAGGTGAAATGCACTTTCTCCCTTCTGTTGGAGAAGCTTTTGTTATGTGCACGAGGAGAGGAAAGAGCTTTTTTTGCCTCGATCCACTCGCTCATCCTGCTTCGTTGGCAGATTTTTCGGCAGACTGTGTGTATATATTATACGTATACTGATTTTTGTATACGCGGTATATATCGTATAATCAAGCTGTTTTTGTCGAGGATAATATGGGAGGATTTAGGCATTGTCATGCGGAGAAAAGATGTAAATCTCTTGTGTCGGGGATGGTTTTTAAAGAGAGCGACGTTATCTACTTAAAAACTCTCCTGCATATTATAACAACAGAGACACGGGAAAGTCGGTCGCGGTTTGTATAAGAGAACCTGAATAAACCTCTTTGTTGTGTGCCGAGGGATTTTTTTTTATCTCTCCGGCATTTTCATAAAACGCGAGGGTTTATCTTGCCAGGTTACTGCCTCCTCAGGGAAGATATTGTTTTCTTTATTGATGAAAGTAGACCTTTGCTAATTAGCTCTATATTGCTATACACGAATATTATGTAACAGTTTTTTTTTAAATCTCATCAGTGAAGCTCTTTCATGATATACTTTTTATCGACAAGTAGTTAATAAGCATCTCATCGGTTTATCTCGCGGCGTGTATTTACGTATTTTCGCGATATTCTCCGAGAGCCAACACACACAGCCTGCGGTATGTATAATACTCGTACAGCAGTTTTTCCGATAATTGGATTCGCCGCCTCACAAAGCTGAAGAAATTCAAGCTACTCATATCGTCCTCCCCGTAAACTGCAAAAGAATTTTCTCTCGAAATAAACCGTAAAACTATATACTAAAATTCACTCGAGAAGCAAATTAAAAAAAAGAGCTTATCTTTAGTATTAATACCAAATGAGATCATCTAGAATCTATCGTTTACATACGCTCGAGAGATTTCGATCTGATCATAACGACAAACGGAACACAGCACATTTGAGCGTGGGAAACTCGTTATGGGCTCGACTCGTTTTTTTTTTCCTCTCATCTCCGTGTGTTATAATACGCGCACATATCGCACTTTGTACCTACGCGAGTTTACGAGGGAAAAAGAGCAGAGAGAAACGACGACGACGAGGAGGAGGAGGAAAAAAAAAGAAACTGGAGATATGGATGGAGATCCTTGTGGTCGTCGAGAGCGGCTGCGGCTAAGAAAAGCACACACGGGTTTCTCTCTTTTTCTGTCTCGTGCTTCACGTGGGTCTATGCGAGACTGCCTCTGCGCACTGATGTAGAGAAGGAAACGAAACACGTAATGTTACCGCGGTGTGGCTGATGTAGAAAGCGAAGATCCATTGGTATAAAAATACTAATTTCCTTTGCCAACTTGTAGCTATACTCTGTTTCTTTTGTTTAAGCGATGAGTATAAATATATTACACAAAAATTAGTAAACAAAAAAAAAGAAAATTATCTCAGCAATATATAACATCAGTCTGTAGCGCACGTCCTCTGTTTGTAGTTCTCGAGCTCGTCGCCTGATGCGAGGATCACGTCCCGGCGTCTTTCCCATGTTTACGAGCATCTATACAGAGCCGAAACGTTCTCTCTCTCTCTCTCTCTCACTCTCGTGAGACATTCGCTCCTCGTCTCTGTGTCTCTAAAGCCATTGTGTCTTATACGCGATGATTGTAGCCTAATACACACTGAATAATGCATCGGTTGCCCCGTCGTCGTCTGATGCTTTTTCGTGGATTTTATTCGCTGCATCAGTATACACGAGTTTCATTGAATCGAATTCGCGGCGCAAGTTATGATTCGAATTGTATTATGGCCCGGACTGCGTTTTAAATTTAAATTGAGCGTGCTATACGTTTACGATGATAACTGTATGCGTGGAGAGAATATAATCCGACCCCTGCTTAACCCTTTCAGTGGAGGGATATCGTATAATAACACTTTTATTGCAGCGAGCTTAATTTTGAAAGCGGTGTGTGTGTGTGTATTATTGTAGCGTTGCTATCTTGTATGCTATTCTTATATTTTGACTCTCGATTAAAATATATTATGATTCAAGCTCTAAAAATTTGTTTTTCTTCTTTATGTTACAGGTGAGTGATCGTTTCGCGTTGTGCTACTCTGCGAATGTAGTAAGGCTTTTATAAATTTTTTTCCAATGATAATTATTATATATAATACGCTTGCCTACAGATAATCTTTAGAAATCGCATTATAGAATCGGAACAATTTCCTTCATAATTTATAAAACGCGTTCACACAGCATTGAAATAAATAGACCGCGTCACACACATACACACACACAGCATGTTAACCGTCACGCAATACTTTTCTATGGCCGTTAGCTCACTTATCATAATCGAGAAAGCACACGCAGGAAACATTTCCCTTCCTAATACTCGTCTGCCTTTGTCTAATAACACCTTTTACGCAATATTGCGAGTGTAAAACTGCAGCAGCTGCATCCCTTCACACCAATTCATAGTAAAAATTCTTCCGGTCTCTCTAAATCACACTCGCATTGCAGCAGCAGCAGCAGCAATTTGCATCCGAATGGATCATCATCTTTCACATTTGACGGCGTGTTTCTTCTTTCCATCTCTCTTGCGCGTCCCTCTTTCCATGGCTCGGTGACTTTAGAAATCAACCTTGCTAGATAATACGCCGTGTCCGTGAGCGATTGATTTTCGTCGCCAGACAGTATATACTGCTGCTGCTGCAGGCGGCTGTTGGCCACTTTACAAGGTCTCTCTCTCTCTCTCTCAGTCTCTCCCTTCCTTCCGTTCCGCCGGGCAAACCGTTCAAAAATCAAATCCCCTCGGGAGAGAGAAAGAGGAGAATCTTCACTTTGACCTTGACGCGTTTTTGAGGGAGCGGTCCTCGTATGTGCGGTCGATGAATTCATTGGCTCGAAATGTGATGAGCATGCTTTAATGATTCGATGTATTATACGCGCGAATATTTATTGCGTTGTCTCTTTTCTTCAATGTTTTAATGTATGTATTATGCAAAATTGGCAGGAGGCGAGACTGCTGTTTCGATTGTTTGCTGTGTGAAAGACGTTCTACTTCTTTTGTTTTTCTGTGAAAATGCGATTTTGTAGAAGTTAGCGAAGTGAATTATGTGCTGTGGGGCGAGTAGTAGTGTACTCTTAATTTCATCTTATTTTCGAAAATTCGTGTGCAGCAATTTGCCGGAAGGTTATTATGTCGAGAAGTAGGGCACGCTTTTCTTTTGGAGCTAGATTAATGCTTCCGTAATACGAATTTTCTGTATTTTTGCCGATTATATTATCGGAAAACAAAATCTGTTGTGCGCACACGTAATAACTATAATTAGAATTTATCTGAAATCTAGACACAGCTAAAGTTACTTTGCCTCGCGCAACATCGTTATATATAGAATTCCACAAGTTTAAAGATTTCTCTCTACTTTTGATTAAATCGCATAATTTTTTTCGTTTCATTTTATCAACCATTATTGCAAAATCGCAATACTAAATTAGAAATATAATTTTACTCCTCACTTGAAAATTGACTCTCAAACAGTGAGAGTCTCCTTCCACATTCGCATTCACGCAAAGCATACAGCTGTATCCGGTAGTACGTATTCAGGCGCACGTTGCCATACAAACATTAAGCAACACCACAGTTTCAGCTCATTTCCACATTTCAGTTGCAAGAAAGCATAAACAAAGCATCTCCAAGTCCCCAGAGAGATACATCACAATACATCAGCCATTATCGATAACACCAGCGTCGCATTACGTAAACCGGTGTATATAGAACGATCTGCTGCACGTGACAGTCGCCGAATCTCCCCGAGCTAACCTAAAAATCGCGCGGCCTTCTACACCCCCGCGGTCAAATAGACTCCGCATACAGACCTCGTCTGCCCTTGTATATATGTATATATAGCCGATACACCCTCGCATGCGCGCGCGCGCGACTTTCATCGCTGTGCAAATTATATACACCTGTGTGTGACGACGACGACGACGAACATGCTATTGATTGCGCGAGCGCGTGGGTGAGAGAGACGCGGGGAAGGGAGGTAAAGTTGTATATATATGTGTGTGTGTGTGTGTGTAAATGCATCGTCTGCAGCCGGCGAAAATCACTTCCGGGGCTCGTCTGATGCTGCTCGACGAATTATGTGCTTATCTGTGTGTGTGTGTGTATCCTGATTAAAATTTGTGGAAAACGACTGTGTTCTTGATTATAGAAGCGTGAGCACTGTCAGTATGATTAGCCATATATATGTGAACGCGTAGGTTTGAATCAAATTCGACATGATGCGGGTGTGTATTAAGAGAAGTTTGTTCGTCAAGTTTTAAATTAGAATTTTTTTCTTGATTCTTGGAAAACGTGATGGTTGGTAAAACTTTCCAGGCGTACGTCCATAGGGATGATACTTGCGAAACAAATATGAGAAAAAGTTTTTCATCGAGTTATTTGCTTTTCTTTCTGGCGCGCTGTACATACCTCTCGAATACGCACGTATAGAAATAATATTTGTTTTTATATGAAAAATGTAAAAATAGTAGAAGCAATTTTTCTCCAAGCAGTTTGGAATTAAACGAAGCATTGATTTATTTATAAGAACGCTATGCTGTTCCGTCGCTTCTATATTAAAAGGAAAAAAAAACTTTGAGACAAAGTGTCAGTGAAGTTCACGACAAACTTGCATACCTGCAAAGTATATAAGCAGAGAGTCGATATTTATAAACTGGTAATATACTCGAAACGCTAAAAATTATTTATAAAAGATTCTATTTTCCAAGTCACGCGTTCGCTGTCTCTCTCTCTGGAATTCTTCGCTTCTTTTAATAAATTCGCCACCCACGAAGACGACGAGGCGAGATGAGTGTATAAACGCACACACGAGAGAGCAATATTTTCGTCGAGCTCATGGTGACGTCTAATAGCTCCGTAAACTAAAGCAAACTTTTCTCTCAGGATTTTAAAGAGGAAGTGAAATATCAAGGCGCCCCCAATTCGTCTATATGCACTACTACTACTGTGCAGAGGACTACTTGAAATCTTGCCAACGAATCGGCATCAACTATATAGAATACTGCATAGCTCGAATATAATGAAGCTGCGCTCAGAGTCGACGGCGCCGTTTTGCGGAGAAAAAGGCCAATGTCAACGCGACCTTAATTCTGCTGTAGCAGTGCATAATAATGAATCGACGAGAAGTAGTACTCATTGTCGCCGGGGCTCTTTATTATATCGACCGATTGAGAGAGAGAGAGAGAATGGAAATCGCGCGTTTGTAAACGGGAGAGAGAGAGTGTGTGATTCACCGATGCGTTATTTCATCATCATGACACCGCGACAACAGTACTTATAATGTAACGCGTTTCGCTCGTCGATTACATTGTAAGTCAATTTCCGACGCAGGAAAGTGTGCGACTGGCTGATTGCGAGGTGTGTATTGTGTGTAAGGGGATTGTTTACCTTAATGATTCGTCTGTATATACTACTCGTTATTTTGCATCCGAGTATTAAACACGTGATTGCGAGTAACTAACGTGTAGTTATGCTTTTTATATCGACGATTTGCATTTATATTGTGGCTGCCACAATCGTCTATAGTGTATTACATATACGAAAAGTTGCAAAATCAGTCGTAGAAGATTCCACATTGCCTAAGCCATTGTCTTGTTCATCATCGTATATAATTTCCCACTAGCTTTGAAATTCAATCCGTGTAGCCTTCGAAGCTCGTTTGTCAACGTAGTCTCGAGAAAAAGCACCAACAAAAAAACTCGCAACGTATAGCAAAAACACTTCCCGTTAAGTCTAAAATAATCATCGAGAGCTTATCATCCACATCAGCCCGTAATCGCCGACCAACGATTATAGCCTCTATTAATTAATATCCATCACTTTTTTTTCACGCGAGCTGCGCATAATCCAAGCTTCCAAGCAAAAGTCACGAAGTCCAGCGCGTAATTTCACATCATTCGGAATCCCTATTACTAATTCAGAGCGTCGTTGCTAGACGCACACGATAGAGCTCAGAGAAAAAGTTATACGCGCGACATGAGGGGCGCGGAAAAAGCACGAGGGAGAGAGTAGAACTAGCGTCGAGTGGACGAATCGAATGAGAAAAACGGGAGGTTGAAAGAATGAAAGGAGAGCGAAGTTGTTGCTGATGGGAGGCAAGAAGGAAACGACGACGACGACTAGCTCCCCTGGTGTATAAATCGCTCTACAGGATAAGCCTCTCCCTACACTGCACTTTCATTTTCGAGGGGGTGGCACACTGCCGCCGCGCCTTATCGCGTGTGTGTGTCTGTGACACAGTCCTGCTGCTGCCTTTTCTTCTATATGCATTAGAGACGTTGTCTGCCTGTGTGTGTGTGTGTGAAGCGACGGGGTTCGCTTTATTGCAGAGAGAGCTAGAGAGAGAGAAGCTTGTGCACACTCGTGTGTTGAGAGAAAGAGAAAGAGACGCGCACGGGAAATGTAGTTTTTATATGCCGTCGTTGCGCTTGGGAAAAGCCCTGCGTTTTATTTAAAATTAGATTCTTTCTTTGCAGGGCTTTTCTTTTGTGCAGAGGAGAGAAATTTTGCTGAGACTGTGCTAGTTTTAATAAAACTGCGTATAGCTGATTATTAATTTCGAAAGTTTGTGATGAGAATTAAAGTTTTGCAATAAAATAGCAGGCAAACAATGCTTCTTCTTCTTCATCTCTGGAAAGCTTGATTCTATAATTAAAATTATTACAAAAAGCGCGAAAGCTCGTTAACGTTAATCACAAGCCTTCGTAATAATTAAATTCGAGCGAAGAATGAATGTTCATCGCGTCCCGAACGAAATAAAAAAACTGTTATTTTCCACAGCACATATTATACGCGTTCGAAAATACCTCCCGAAACGAATTTTGTAAATTGGGAAACTTGATTGCTTCCGGCTGGCAACGTGTGTGTATATATATATATGTGTGTGTGTGTGTGTTACAATAAAATTTACCGAATGCTCGTCGTGTGCCATAATACCTAAACTCTGCAACCGACGGCTTGTATATACAGGCCATTTCCCCGATATACCGGACACGAATAAAGCATCCCATCCACCTTGCTATATATCCATCTTCCCCATGGTCTCTCTCTCTCTCTCTCTCACTCGCGCGCGCATTTATACACGTTATATACATTTTCCTTTTCTGCCCTATCATTCTGCCTATAGATCCGAACTCGCTCCCTCTGTGTATATCTCTCGTCGAAGGGGGTTGTTGCGCCCCGCGCGATGGGGGGAGGCCCAGCATGGTGTTATATTGATCGGTCGAAGGCCTCGTGCGTCTGTATGTCTGCTTCTCTCTCTCTCCGTCTGCGTGCTCTTATAACCTGGCGTATACAATATAGTATAGTAGTGTGGCACTGACTGCTTTTGCTCGCGCCCGAGGGAGCTGTTTATGTGTACGACTGCTTCTGTATATATGTATATGTACAATGTACATGTGTACGTACTTGTAGGTGTATAGGGGGTGCGCCTGTATATGGATTTCGACCTGTGGTGACTCGCCTTTAAAAGGGGAGAAAATCTATATACCGAAACCTCGGTTAGGAGGTCTGCGTTTGACTTTGCCGATGACTGACTGACTGTGTGTGTGTCTGTTGGATCGATGTGTTCTATGGTCATTTTTGGAAATTAAGAAGCTTCAAATTGATCGGCATAGTCGTTATAGCTACCCGCGGGATTTTCTATTAGTGCAGCGGCAGGTTTGTTTGAAGGTGCGGAGAGCTGCTCGTGCTTTGTGATGGGGAGAGAGAGGTGTTGAAAGGCCGGGGAAATTGAAATCTTATAGATTGAATTTTTTTTCTGCGATAATCGAGCTTTTGTCTCGTAATTTTAGTGTGAACCAGATTATATTGGAGTCTTTCAATCGATAAATTCTTTGATATCCTTTAGAAGCGGATTTTTCGATTACCAGATAATGGGGAGAAGATTCTTGCTTTTGTATGACGCGTATTCTCATCGTAACACTTTTTAATGCTTAATAATAAGTTTATAGCGCGTAATAGCTTTTGATATGATTCTTTATATTAGAAATTGCTTTTTTACATTCAAAGTTTTCTTCAAAAAGTTTTTATGACCTATGTGCCTTACATCTAAGGGCACTTTAATCAGATATGCTTTAAAATAACCTGTCACAACACATCTACTCTAACAAAAGGAACGATATTACACATACCATATAAAAAATCCCGTATATAAGTTAACCCATTAAACTCCAATTGATCGATGCTTTGTTAACCATCAGGTAATTTCCATGAATACATAAATTCATGATCGATCATCGGTTTGAAATAACAAAATACAACTTTACTTTTGAATAAAACACACACACGCATATAGAGCGTATCGAAAACAAACAAGGAAGTAATCGATAAAGCGCGCGTCGTCGATCATAAACCGAGAGCGACATTTTCATCTCGTCGAATATTTTTCCTCTCTCCTCGAATTATACCAGCGCAAATATTTTACCTTTTTCGCGACCCAGCATTAACCTGTTGAAGTAAACACAGTATACAATTTCACGACGTTCACTTGGCTTTAATTTATTCATCTCATTCCAGTGCGCGTATTATTCAGCCATATATTCCCCAGCATCCACAAGTCCACTCGGGCGACTGAATAATTTACAATTTTAAAGACAAATTGCGCAAACTCTTTCAACGATTTAATGGCCCGCAAAACTAAGTGCACAAAAATCCACGCGCGATGAAAGTGCAGTAGTCTATATAAGTACATATACACACTGGCTTCAATGTATAATATGTATCCAGAAGCTATATTCAACCTTGCATATGTAGAGTAACCAACGCCGGATATTGTGTTACCGAGTGCAGTGTCGAAGCTCGTTTTCGCGTCGCGAGATACCAAACCGGGAAAAAGTACCTCTGAAACTTTCTATAGTGCGCACAGCCTCTTTTTCTTTTCCACATCTCCTAATGCAGGCGACCGAGACTTGACAAATCTCGTATGCCGGAAGTGAGTACTGCATTTCACTCGGCTATGAGTTTTTATTCGGTCAGCTCTGCAGTATGAGTCGATATTACGGTGGTTAGTTGGAAAGTTGACTTTGTGTATTATATACCGTTTCAAATTTATTTTTAGAAATTGAAACTTGATCGGATTTTCGGGGATTTTTATCATCCTGCGGCTACAGCTGATGTAACAGCAAGTTCTTGCTATCTATAACAATTTTTACTGCGATACTACGAATCATTCTAAAGCTTAAAAAAAAAAACTCACAAATTTAGCTAGCCAAATTCTCTAGGACACACCTCACGAATAAATTTAACAAATCCTCGTCGGACCTCGGATAAATCATGCGCATTCCACGTTCTTATTCTATCCTCGGCTTTGGCCGAAAATCCTGCTCTCTGTTGCTTCCACGAGACTATAATACTGGCGCCTCTCCCACAAGCACTTTCGCTGCCGCCGGAGAAGTTCAGTGATGCCAAGGTTCTCTCTGCTGCTGTGTGTGAAAGACCGGATACAAAATAATCGATACGGCTTGCGTGCTTCCGTGGCCAGAATGCTGAAAATGCTATATGGGCTTATGATTAGAGGCTTATTCTTATATAGAGAAAACAATTTCTTTGTCGTTTCTGGCAAATGGTTATGCGCACGTTTATGGTATATATACATTGCTTCTCCAGTGAAAATACCGCGCGTTATTTGAAGTTACAGCTGATCTCATATCTATTGTGAAATCTGCGGACTTGGCTCTTGGGAACTGAGGTTAGATACAGAGAAAGATTCAATGTCATGATCTTCTTGAGATGGAAGATTTTTCGTTTCATCTATTAGCAGTATTTTTTGTAATAATTTTTTTGTAATATGATTAGGGGTAAAATTAAACCAGTGATGTATATATCGAATATTCATATTTTTGGGCTAGCAGCAGAGATCAAGTAAATAATGCGAATGTATTGATTCAGGTCAAGGTTTATAAATAGGACATATCAGTATAACTACAAAAGTGGAGCGTTTCATCGATGTCAAACATAGATCAAAATTGCCGGCTATATTTATCTTTTCAAGTGGATTAATTAGCACGAGTTTCATCAAACTTTAACTCAATTAATATGGAATTAAAATTATAACAGCGTTTCGTAATAAATCAGCAGATTTAAACACGATTCCTTTTGACACGTACACAGATCATAATTATGATATTGTCGCGTCCTTTGTTTTATTTTTTCTCAGTCATTAATTGATAAATTGCCGTATCTTTTCTCGCACGCGCACGTCCAGACGTCGTGACAAAGGAGCTCGAGTGAGAGAGAAAATTCGATAGTGAAAACATCCAGAAAAACGGCGTATCTCAAACTCCCTCTGGACTATATGGAAGCTGCCGCTGATGTGCGGTCGTCCCCGTCCACTTATTAAGTCACGAGATTCAGGTATGAGTCAGAGGGGGAGTAGATGTGGGGAGTATTTAGGGGGCGTTTTTCGCAATCGCTCGATACACGATATAATATCCGAGAGAAAGAGCGGTGCGTCGAGTGAACCAAACAAATTGTCGCTTTCGCTTCAATTTCGATTGTTAATTGCCGTACACGACTCTGCTCTCAATGTATCGGACATTTGATGGTTTAATTAGACTTTTTCATCATCCGGTATCCGGAACGTGCGAAAACTTTACATACGCTGATTTTTTCGTGTGTTTACTGTGTGTCGTGCTAGAAATGTTGTTTGATGAGTAAATACAGGTTCGAAAGGATATATTTGTAGTTGATCGAATTATTTGATTGAGGCGCGTGTGGAAAAAATTGCGAATCGACCGTGTGTACGTGTGTTATATATTTTAGTGGACGAGAACGAGGAGAAGAGAGAGAAACAGCGAAAAAGGAAAATTGAGATGTATCGATTGTGATTTTTTTTTTTTTAATTTGTCTGATTGGAGCTGTTTTTCGTATGCTTCATCGTATGGTGAAAATTCAGACTGATTGGACGGAAAGTGCACTCCAATCAACTAGTTTCACAAAAACAACATTGAAAATTTAAGCTATATAGCAAATTTCGAGTACGTAGGTACTTTAAAAATATATTATAAGGTAAATATTATTCTCTGTGACATCATCAATTTTATAATTAAATTGAAAAGCGATAAGCCGTACAAGTAATTTTTTTGAAGAACCATCAGCTACTCTATATATTAGAAATGCTATATTTTAAAAGTGTTAGATAGCTCTTGGCTTGATTAATTGACCGTCCTTCGGAGAAAAGTGGTCTAGTAAAATATTTGTCTTCTTCGTTCAATTTTTCAAAACTCGATAGCGTCGTGCACATTCTCTATATTTCTACTTACAAGTCATAAAAGAGACGAATTACCAGGAATGTCTTAGCGAGAAAACTTTATAAAAAATACATGTGTTTATCGTATACATCTTGAACATTGTCAATATGCACATAGCCCTTGCTAGTTTCTAAAGAAAAATTCTCAGAGTTTTTGACAGTCTCGAGTAGTTTGACAGATACCGAATACACGTGCTTTTTATATCGCCCTGGAGAGATTAGATAAAGAAGCGTTAATTGCTCTACACAAACTTTTGTCTCCCTTTTTTCTCTCTTTTTCGTCTTTCAGATTCTCGCGTCACATTTATCGTTCTTTTATATTTTCTCTCTCCTCTTCCTGGTCTATTGCTCATTATAGTGCCGTATCTTAATCTTCCCACTTGACTAATTAAATTTTCACTCTTCGTCGTAATTCATTTTATTTGTATTTCAGACCTGGCTCTAAAATCCTCTTTTATCACGTTTTACGTTGCAATTCTGTTTATCTTATGCAAAAGTATATAACAGCATAGAGTTTTTTCAGTGAAAAATTCTAAAGCAAGACATCGTTACCTTCGACGCAGTACAAAAGAGTTATATTATAGATAACAAAGCTAACCGAAGACCTATGGTCGGTAAAATAGATTCCTCATTCCTCGAGTCTTCTCGGCTCAAAAAAGCAAATCTCTCAAACAAGGACGACACTTTCCTTTAATCCCAAAATTCCACGATCATCAAAAAGCTACTCAACACAGTATTTCAAGATACAACAATCGTCTTACCAACTGCTGATGCTGCAGTGCGCTGTCTACGCAACTATCTAGTCCCATTCAAACGCTCCGCCGACGTACAGCGCGCGCATCATCAACGCCGTTATTTCAAACACACAGACACATTTTTCAGTCCGAAAGAAAAGCAACCGCTGTGTATTATACACAATAAATCTGCAAACATTGTCGAGCAAAACTTCGAAAAAAAAAACATCCGCAACAAACAATTTAAAATCGGCATGCTGTCCCTCCCAAGGCTTATCTCTCATTATAGCGAATCAAAATTCCTCCTATCTGCACGTTCTGTTTCAACTTTCGTCACGTAGTGTACAATCGGTATCTGCAATATATCCCACTTCGCGTACACCTGCTGTCGTACAGCATACGAAGAGAAATATTTTTCGATCGGCGTCAAATGTCGCGCGGCATCGGAGCTCGAGAGCCGCGACGCGCGCGCGTTGCTTCCGGAAAACACGTCTGATGTATATATCAATATAGCACACGATGTGCTACCAAATCGTCGATATCATCTGTATGCCCTTCCGGCTTGTCATGGCTGCGATCTTCTGTCGGAGGCAGTCTGCGATCTACAGGTAACGGAAAAAAGAAATAGTGCTGCGTTAAACGTTGATGTTTTGTTTTCCACGAGGAAATGGGGGGAGAATCATTCGTGTGGTGTGTTTTTTTTCGCACGGTTAATTGAGGATGCCATGTACGGTGAGTGCAAAGTGCCAAGTGATTTGACGGTGTGAATATCTCGTGCAGTGAAGAAACTGTGCACAGGATTGTTTTATATATTCGAAAGCGAGATCTTGTGGGGGGAAAAGTGTGAGCGGGGATGAGGCCTTTTTTTAATCGTGTGATGTATGCAAAAGTTTTAGTATACAGTGATATGAGAAATTAAATTAATCAACTCTCTGCGCTTGGAAGAATATAATTGAGGAGATTGACTTACATTTGACTCTCCTCGAGTTTTTTTGTAAACATCGTGATTTATATATTACATTATAATTTTACTGTTTATTACCTTGGCGATCAAGTCCTATTCAGAGAGACTGTTTATTTTTAGATCACGCGTAAAATACTCTCTAATACCCATTGATAGTGATATCAGTATATAATCTAATCACGTGTTCAATATAAAGATCATATGCCAATTTTTTCATCGACTCATACAGCTCTTTTTCATCTTATTAAAATTCTCTCAACGATGACGACGCGGTTTTCCATAATTTTCACTCTCGAGCTTCATCAGAATAAATATTCATACAAACGCTCTTATCGCACAACGCGACGACTCTTCTAAAATCGCTCTGATTATAAATTATTGACGAGTATCATAAATTGTGCGAAGCAGTAGTCGAGACGCGCGGGAAAAACGTGATGTGTGTTCAGCCGCGTCTGCGTGAGCTTGAAGAAAGTATAAGGAGAAAACTTTTTTTGAACGCGAACTACTTCTTCTGCGTGACCGTGATGGTTCTGAATTTTTTTCCCCTTGCGGTCACGTCGCGTAGCAGACGCTCATTAGAGGCTTTGACTCTTGAGAGATGAAAAAAATACACACATATTAACGGTCTCTCTTAGAGCAGCTTACGTCTTATTTCAAATTCACACTATATATACTCTGTCTGTTTTTTTTTAACGACTATAATTGAAAGACGTGTATATTATCGTTTTCGATATTAAAGATCGCGCTATGTACATTAGCCTCGCTGCATTTTGCAACAAATGAAAATTCGCTCTATAGACACGCGCGCGCTGTTTTTATATCACCGAACGCGATGCATAAGGAATAACAATGAGGTGCGCGCGGTATAGGTTTATTAAAGATCAACATGTAGCAAGTGCCTGCCTTATCTGTCGTCTGCGCGCATTTTGCAATTTGCGCGAATAATATAATTATCGTAAAAGCATATGGACTCAAACGCTTATCTCTCTGTATTCTTTGTTATGTTTCATATACCACAATTATATTACAAAATCTTCCAAAAGAATTGTAAGTTAAAAAACACACACACACACACAGCTGACGTCGGTAAAGCAGGAATCGACACCGAAAATTTCCGCAAGCACAGCCTGCGGCGATACTAAAAACGCAGCACTTGATTACTTTATTAAGTACAAAGCTTCAAAAAAAGAGAAGAGAACCGCTTGCCGCGATTTTACAAGCCGATAAACCGCTCGACTTTATAATTGGCAAAGTAAAAGCCGCAGCACTTTTTTCCTACCTTCAGGAGAGAAAAAACGCGAGCGCTGCAGACACAAAGCGAGGAACAATCGCTACGTATAGTGTTTCATTTTTTTTTCTCCTATTATACTCTCGTAGAAATTTGCAAAAGGGAAAAACGAAGTCGTATACTTATGATCGTTGTATAGTAGCTGCTGAGTAGCGTATATACATATATACACGAGGAGAGTAATGGCTTTCTTTAACGGCGCGCATTACGTATGATAATTTCATGGGAAAAGAGAGAGAGAGAGAGCATATTACAGCGCGAGAAGCGTGAACGCGCGATTGTTCGCGTCGCTCGCAACAGTTAGCGCTGCTGCGCTCTGCATATATTTTTCCCGACTGCTGCTTATATATACGTACGGCTCGTTTGAGAACTTGCAATTTCAATGTACGCAGGCTTAATCTGGCGCGCGCGCGCGCTTTTGTGTATAGTATGCACCTTGCGCGACTGTATATAGAGAATAGGAAGTAGAGCCGAAATTGTATTTTACTTTCTAATGCGCTTCTATTGGGGTTACGCGCGTGCGCGCGTGACCGACTCTACGACGATGTATACTTTGATGAATTTCATTTATGATGGTGTGCGAGTGCTTGATTCGCGATCTTGAGGCGAATTACGGTGTTGCTGGGATATGTGGGATGCGTTTTCGAAGATATTATTTTTCTTATAAACTGTAAAATAGTTTATGTAATACAGGAAATGCGAATATTCGAGTATTCGCACACAATACACCGATCATACGATAGTTTGCATAAATCTATATATACACCGTCGTAATGGAACATCATTCATGAGTTTTCGTAACGATCCATTCCAGCTGCTTATATATACACCGACGATCACCTTAGAAAGCGAAAATTGTAATTACCCAATGATAATTTTTCTTTACAATAATACATAAATATGGTTTCATTCATTTCTAAACAAAAAATAAAAAAATTACAGAGATGATAAATATATATAAAAAAAAGCATTGCTGCAGGGCTAAAAGACTAGCGTCCCACTGACTTTTCCACCTCAAGCGTGCGCGCGTCGGCGGTGCAACTCGTCGAGCGGCTACCGCCCGCGAGTTTCCTCTCAACAGCAGCAGCAGCAGCAGCAGCCGCTACTTCGAAGAATAAATACACGTCTATATGAGCCGACACGCGCTTATAACGGTGTGATGCCGGCGGTGCTCGCGGCACCGCGAAACCCTCGCCGCACGCGCGCAATTTCAGCGCCCACGAGCACAGAGAGCGATTACGTATGTGCTCGTTAATAAGGCAGTGTGGAATTATCATTTCCATGCCACGCGGCGAATGAGTAACGCTATTGAATTTTAAAATTCGCGCCTTCTTTCTGTGTATATATTATATATAAGCTTCTTCTATATACTCGCGCATCCGCTGAACAAGGCCGGTGATGGATCGAAACACTGCTTTTTTTTTCCTTCGCGTGTATCGTGTATATGTATAATACACTAGCATCGCGGAAGTTGTTCTCTCAGCTCTATCTCTTTATAGCGAGTTTACTGCTTTGGATTTAATTTTTCTCGCTTGTCAGTTTTTTTTCTTTTCTGATGTGGAATCATGTATGATAATTTTTTTGTTGCGAGACGGGATTCAGAGAGCTGTCATTGTCGTAATAGAGAGAATTATCACCTGTGCTATTATAATTGCCTAGTCGGTGGCTGTTGCCGTTATCGAGTGCTGGAATGCGTTAATTTTAAGAGCACTCGATCAATTACGATTCGATGAAACGATTATAAATAACGATGTATCTTTTCTTTGTTGCAGGTGGGTACCGCACATTTCTGAGTCTATACTACCAGTACCATGTATACATTATAAACGATAAGTAAATACTATATATAAACTCTGTTTGACCGAACCATCAGTAGCCTGAAATCTGTATACGCCATAAATACGTATGCGTATTTTGCTACTATTTTTACCTCATTAAGAATTTAATTCAACGTCCAAACGTGCGCATTCGTTAATTTCCTGTTTACATTTCACCTCCCCAAACAAAAGAAACGAAAGAAAAAGACACAATTCTCCTAATCAATCAATTTCTCAGTGGTGGCAACGCCCGCATATCCTCTCCCACACTCGCGCAGAATCACCTCTCCCGCGATCCCGATCAATTTATTACAAATCACGACCCACTATATATATGCGGCACATATAAATTCCGCGATACAAACGTCGCCGGTCACGAGAATCCCGCGCGCCAACGGAAAATCTCCGATCGTTCGCCGAGGGAAAGGAACCTTTATAGATATATTGTATACACGTTTCTCAATGATCGAATTCATATATATGTGCTGTGCAGGCGTGCTGTGCCGATAAAATCGAATAGAAGGTGCTGCATGTATATCCGTAAAAGTCGAGTGAACGCGCGCGACTGTTCTTCGCAAGGTCGTTCGCCTGTTTCTGCTGCGCGACAAGCTCTCGGTTGTTTTGAAATGCCTCGTTATATTGTACAAGGCGACAGATGCGCGTCTGATGATGGAAAACGTTGCACAATATGAAGTGATGTGTATTATGTTATAGTGTAACATTTGCGATTGTTTATGTCTATTTTGGCGTTGTAAATAACCGTAGTTTACTCGAGCGATCGACGTAAATCAAGCAGCGGCAGACTCCACGACATTATATACTCTGTAATTTTAATATATTATACTCGAGTTTAAAATTTGCAAAAAAGCAACCTTCGTCAGGGTCCAGTATCTTTTTAAGAATAAAGAGAAGCAGTTTTTGTTCAACTATACGTATAATATGTATACTACTCCGCGAGCTGTCTCAAGTTTGCGTTGCTTTTTCTCCTAGCAAGCTTATGTAGTGTCTAGTGCTTTTTTAATTAGTCGAGCTTTTTGCGTCACTTTTCGGCCGACTCTCGAGTGTCCCGCATAGCTCTGTCTGGCGTTCTCGAGGGCTCTTGTTTCGATAATTTATTTTACGTTCCACATCGTCACTGTATATGTGACGAAGAGGACCTCATTTTAAGCGCACCGGACGAGTGTGATTTTATTCATGAGATCTCGAATCGAGCTGTCGTCACGAAAGAAAATTTGAAAAATTATCCGACACCGTTCACGAGTATACACTCGTGCATTATTATTTTCCATTGCAAACTATACACAACTTTATGGAAATTCGTCGCTCGGTAAAAAATTCAGGAGATATTATTGCGGGAAAACTCGCGGCGATGAATATTCATGCGCGCGCGAGTATTTAAAATTTTATTGTTCGCTGAAAGTTTGTTCTCTGTCGTATTGTACTTACAGCGAGATAAAACTGAATTTTGCTGATAATATATATATCCCGATATTTTTAACAAAACTCTTCGTGCGCTCTATTTCTATAGCTTTATAATTCTCTTTCGTAATGCACAGATCATCCGTTCTATTATCCAGCTGCAATAATTCACACGATTTCGGCTCTCCTTGGAAAAAAAAGAACACACTTCCTTTCACTCGAGTAATAACTCAAAAAAAAAAACTGCCAAACAATGCACGACGTTCGTACAAAAGCGGCTCATTCAAAAAGTAAAATCATATCTCGTCGGACGCTTATAAAAAGCCAAAAGACTCATTGCCTGTATTAATCCGCGACGATTTCAGAAATCCGTATAAAAGAAAAAAGGCGCGCGCGCTCGTAAAACACGCTCGTTTAGGACTTGCCACCTACGCGCGAGTATAATATAGTTGCTGCATCATACCCGATCGCGTGGGTCGATCTTTTTTTTTCCTTTTCCTTCTCTCTCTCTCTCTCTCTCTCTTGCGATTATTATCGGTGCTAATTGGCGAGTTTCCCTGCGGCAAAATTTACGAGTTCGCGAGAGTGCGTTGAACGATTTTCCATTTTTGCCGTACTATATATATCTATATATAGTGTCGATGGAGAGGAGACGTGCCGGGAATGCAGTCGAACGACTGACCGCTTTCTTTTCGAGAAATGTCACTGCGTATAACCGGCGTATACTTGCGAGATATTGCGAGAGAGAGAGAGAGGTTTTAGGATGAAAAAGGAGCCGAAAAACGTTGTCTGGCTATTTTCGTATACACATCACAGGGGAGAGTGAGCTGCTGGCGGCATCAGGAGAGAAAAAATGAACAGGGAATAAAGAATGAGTAAGAGCCCATTGTCTTTTGTTCAGGACTTTTTCTCTCGTCGAGACTAATTTTGGATATTTGATCGTGAATATTCGCTGGCTTTTCGTGCGATGTATATACGTGAAAAAGGCTCTTTCATTATTTACTAATATTCTGATGGAAGTATTTTCCAAATGAAAACTTTCTTTCCGTCTTTCTCTCTTTTTTTCTTGTTCTATTTTTGAATTTCCCGCCATAAATAAAAATAACAGTATACAGGCGGCCTTCTTCGTCGAAAAGCAAAGCCGTAAACAAGTGCAGCTGCAGCAGCGCTATCAGTACATCGACAACAAGCCATAGCGGCTCTGTCGCGTCGTCGCTAAATCTGGTCTCTTGAAAGCGCGCCAACTTTTCGGCTATAATACTCCTGGAGAGAGATACGCGGCTCCAGAGACGGAAATAAACGCAGTGCAGTCATTTTTCGCGTCTGTTGTGAAAGCCGTAAGCATATTATCAGTCGCTGTTGTTTTTTTTTCAGGATTTACGGCTGAGTTTGAATTAATTCGATTGTAAACGTATCGTGTGAGCAGTGAAAAATAAACTCGATGAATTAGCCGAGAGCCGTGTTTTTCTCAAAAGGATAAGATTAATCGAATGCAAAGCAAGCCTAACATAGTCACACGGTATATATGGGCACCGGAAAGCGGTAGGTCATTATATACGGCGATATATATAAATTGCAATAATAAGCCATTACGAAAAGTCCACTGATCCTTGTAATTTAGTCAACCGAATAGACACACACACATACACATACATACACAATACACACAGCTGTGGTAATTCGTAATAACGCGTTTCCCAACAGCAGCAGCAGCAGCAGCAGACGCTGATGCATGATTCATGCAAGAGGACTATATTTTCGCGCGCAGCTCAGAGAAAAAAAATTGAATGTAATAGTCGGCGGTGGCGACGAGGTCGGCATTTCCGGTAGGAATATCGGCCTTAAATGCGCGCCTGGGAATCGCACGCGCGAGAGACTATAGAACCGAGAGAGGCGACGACGATCTGTAGGCAGATAGAATTGTGGGTGAAAAAACAGAGAGAGAGAGAGAAGGTATATTGCAATATGGTTGTGCTTCTCTTGCCGCGTGTTTATTGTCGTAGTATATATAGGGATCCTCGTGTGCATCAGCGCAAGAATCGTTGGCTTTTCGTGTTAAAAATCGTGTCAATCGTGTGGATTCTCTTTAATTTATCGGTGGATTAACCTTGTTTTTCTCGGTATCAAAAGGAAAGACAACGTAATTGCCGGAGGGGAGAGGAAGTGACTTTTTTACAATTGCAACCTTAGTAAATATAGCTTGATTGTGTAATCCGCGATAATAATCGACTCTTTTCTTTGTTTCAAGAGAAAACATTGCGTCTTTCTTTAAATTTCATTTTACAGTATTTTCATGAAAGATTTCAGCGTAAGTCATTCGGTGCAAATAAACAGTCGTCGGCGATCGTAAATCAGCTGACGAAAGCAGTGCCTCGTGTTTCCTTTATTTACGTCTCCAAATCACTCTCTCATTCATCTCTCTCATGTGTGTATCTTTCCTGTCGATTCAACTTCACTATCACGAATGGACAAGAAAAATCGCGCGCACTTTCACCCATATACATATATAAATATATATAATACACACAGTCTGCTGTGTGTCACGTGACACACACACCGCACGTGCGTTCTCCGCTCGCTCTTCGAAATTTATATATAATATATATTGCTTGTCAATCGGCTCTCTTTTTCGTGAAAGTATAACGTTTCCGGCATTTCACGGTTTGCGGCGGTGGCACCTTCTTGTCGCGGAACGGACCGGCGAAAGAGAAGGCTCTCGCGTATACATAAAACGAGTCATAACGAGCGAGCGCGCGGTATATTGATCAGTTCGGTTTGCTTGACCAGCGCCACCAGAGAATTTTTTTTTTTATACGCGAATTTTTTTACGTTGTAACGAACGAGCGATTGCCAGCTGGAAACGTGAAAGCATTGATTCGATTTTTTTTTTTTTTTTTTGCTTTCGCGTACAGACTCGTTTGCGTGCGTTTGTTTGTACAGTTATATTATTTTACCTCGGAAAATGAAATGAAATTTTTCTCTTTATTCTCTAATACAAGCACCTGGTTGCCACTTTGAGGCCAGTTTAGTTTAGTTTAGTTCAACGTCGCTAACGAGAAAGCGAAATTCAAATTTTTACTTCACACAAGACTGGCGTTATTAATTAGACACCATATCTCTGTTGTGGAACGAAAACGAAAACTCATCGCTTTTTTTCACCGCACGAGCATAGTCTAATTGCCACCGGCGCGTCGATACACTATGAAATTCCAATTAACGATTTCGATTCCTTTTCGCGTGCGCGCGATCGAAAAAAAAAAGAAAGAAATGCACCAGGCGAAATGTCCAGTCTCGCGTGACGCGTTTTCTTTGTCGTTGTTGGCGCCACTCGACCGAGAAGGAAAGTACAAATTGTCACTATATGATGGAGACTATCTTTTTCTTTCTAATAGAACATCGTTTCAAGGCTATATACAGATATATACGTAAGTTTCCGCTGCGCGACGTCGTGTAATTGTTTTTTTCGCGGTGTAATTGCATCAATTTATGCGAGGAAGCGTCGTTCTGCTGTGACGGAATGGAATGGTTTTATGAAAAAGGTATAAAAATTTAACAAACTCTCAAGTAGTCGCTTTCGTGGAACGAGAGAGAGAGAGATTGCGCGCGCGGGATGAAGTATATACATCAGCGTAATGGTACTTCTTATGCAAATATTGCGCTGACTTTTTTTTTACGAGAAGCCATTTTTGCGATAATGACACTTGGGCTATTATTAGGAACTTTATCTCGTTGTTTGTATTAAACTTCCCGAGTTAATGAGCATTGGAAAATTGTCGTGCTTTTTAAAAGCCAGTGTCGTTCTATATAACCCATTGCGGCCTCGAGATTGATTTTCCTCGAGTCGCGTTATAGTTTTGCTCTTTCTCTTCTCCGCGGGGATTCCCCGGGGAGTAGGACGACTCAACAGGTCCGCGCACTCTGTATATACATATATATAATAAATCGCGCGTGGCGCGCCAAACAAACTTGTTGGAAAGTCCGTCCTCGCGTTGTTATTCCCATTGTAATACGTGTGTGACGCAAAGAGTGATGCTTACGAATATATACAATATAATAATGCGGCTGTTTGTTGAAATGCACGACGAGGAGAATCGGAATATACTTTTTTTTTGCGATATGATTACTGGAAATAAGCTTGAGAGACAGTATATTAGCGATGTGTGGAATTATTTTTGCAGTTTATTATATTTGATGATGATGTAAGCGATCGGAGTATATATACGATGATTACGAGATTTACGATCCTTATGTAAAATGTAATTGGGAGTAGCGTTGAAAAACATTAATTATGCACAGTGATCTTTTTTGTATAACTTTCTAATTACAACTAATAACCGGTTGCATTTTATATATACACTTTTTCTTTAACTACTGCTTATAAGAATAACTTGATGTTTTTTAAAAATTTAGTATAGTCCCCAAGCACACTGTCGAGGCTTCTTTTTTCTAATTTCTGCACTTATTATCTCTGTAATAATTCAGTAATTTCCGTAAGGAAGTGCGTACACAACGACCAGTCTGGCGAGTTTGAAAAGCCGCTAAACAAAAGCGACGAGAATGCGCCATTAGAATGTTTAATGTCAGACACACAGACACACACACACACACACAAGTAGCTCGTGCGCCTGAAACAGTTTCAAAACGAAATAAATTACACCTGCACCTGACCTTGAACAACATAGCAAAGGCTGAAAATTTTGTCAGACACGTTTTGAAGAAGAACAACTTTACTGACATACTTATATTCATATAACAATAATACCGAGAATAAGAAAGCATTATGTATTGCAGAAGTAAAGGAGCCTGACGCTCCCTCAAAGTTAAGTGAAAATCTTCAATTACATCTGATTCACTCGGACGTATTATATATATCTTACATCCACAATCAATTTTCTTTCCCAACCTCGTGTCGCGTGCGCGCGCGCGAAGAAGAAACAGCATCAAAGTCAGCATTGGCACATCATTATTTCACACGAGTCCCGACCTCGGTGATGGATGATCGCGCGCTCTTCGAGATCTTCGCACGACGCGAGCTGTCTGTCTCTATACTGTATATAGCCCCATTCGGAGATACGACGACGACGGCGACATCCTCTCTCGAGGCGCTCGAGTCGGCGACTGTGCGGTACGAGACTAATCGGGGGCCTCGTTACGTAAGAAAAACCTCTCGCGGGACCTCGAGAAATCGCTGTCTTAGAGTCGAGCGCTCTCTCTATATACTTATACACGCGGTGCTTGGATGAGTAGCCACTGCGAGAGTTGACGGCCTGATGAGCACGTGCACTTGCTGTTACTGCACCTGTGGTGTGTCTCGTTGTTATATAGCTGGATTGTTTGGGATCGATGTGACGCTTTGATGTTACATTTAAATATTTTTTTTAAATTATAGTCGTTACTGAAATATACTAATGAATCTACCTCATGTGCTTTTATTGTGGGTCGCTCTTGTATGACGGCTTTGCGCTTTTTCCGCTTCGATTATTATCGATTGAATTCTTAGAGATATTACTTTCAAGGTCTATGAATTCAGTGTAAATGTGCGAGTTTGGTGTTTCTGTGCTGTGTCGTTTTGTATCTATATACTGCTCTGTTATTAGAAATCAAAAGATTTCTTCTGATAATCAACTGTGTTTTTAAATTTTGTTCGATATTAACAAGACATCTACCTTTTTGCGTTGCGTTTTCGAGCTCAAAGTCGAACAAAAATTTTTGATATAGCACATAATAACCTACGTATACAATAAAGTTGATTACTATACCGCGTATCAGTTCAGGAAAAGTTTTCAAGAAAGTGCGATTTACGTCAGAATATAATATCGCAATAATTTTATGCACCATCTGACGCATTTTTGCAGCGTCACAAATCGATTGTTCCCTCTCTCGAGTACAATGGGTTAAGAATTCACTTGCTGGACAATAACGTCAACGGCGCTGTGCACTCACACGACGGTCATAATTTATTCAGAGTCCTGGGTAATAAAGCATCAGCCAAAAATATGTGCTCTAAAATCTCTCTCGAAGCAGCGCATCGATCAATCGTTTCGGAAATACCTCGACCAATCAGAGCGTTGAGCTAAAAAAAAATCTTCATCTATATAATACACCTTATCTGGAAATACACTTAACCATCCGTCCATGTAATACAATAATAACGTCTCTCCTCTCTCGATAAGCTGAAAAAACGCGACCTCTTTGGTATAAAGCAGCGAATAATATAGATGAGTAAAAAACAGAAGCGAGAAAATCGTGAATATAAAAAAAAAGGAAGGAGAACCGCAGAGCGCGCGAGGTATCACCCAGTTTCCACGCGAAAATAAAAAACAAAAGAGCCTATGTATATCGAGACACGGAGACGGGGAAAAAATACACACGCGGCTTTACAGAAAAATCCTTGGGGAGTTAAAAATATGTGCATCATATAAAAGCGCTTGGGAAAATGACGATGTATGAGTCATCCTTTTTTAGGACCACGATGCGTTACGTCACTCGAGCGCTATCAATATGTCTATGCATTGTGCGAGATTATCGCGTACGTGACTGTCTTATTAGTAGCTGCTAACCGAGCAAAATTTAATTAGATTCTCCATCGCGATTCAACCTACTTGTGTGTGTGTTGGCGACCTTAATAAAGCACGACAAATATCTCTTGTGTCCAAAACATCAATAACAACAAACCTTCGTACAAAACTTTCTATATACATACAACAGCAGCAACGAGCCCCTGGAGAGTTCGAGATACGTATCGACAATAATTCCCGGGAAAGTCCTTTCATCGAGAGAGAGCTTCTATACATAGCTTCTTGCCCTCCGCACACGATACATACATATATATACTTGTTGCAATTTCCATCGGCTGTGCTCTATTATTATTACCACCGACATATCATGCGCGCACGCGGTGAAAAGGCAAGCTCGCACACGGTGTAGGATTAAAACAAAACGGGCCACGAGAGAGTCCATTTACCGCGACGCGAAGCGTATACCGTAACGTATAGAGCAGCTCTTTCCGAGCATTTTCCGCGGCTCGCTCTTTTCCATCTCCTCGCGCTCTATCTCTCACGAGTAGCTGTATGTATATATGCGCAGTCAGCCACGCGAAGAGCTGCTGCTGCTGATGCTTCTGATGATGTGCTCGACTAATCGCGCTGGCGCCTGACTCTTGGTATACCTGATACTTATTGCGGGGAAGAGAGCATTGGGCAATGTATATGCTTTTTTCTTTTTCTTTTTTAATGCTGATGTGAATTTTCTCTCCTGGAATATAGTATAGAATGGCTTCTATTTTTTAATGGTGAATTTTCGTCCGCCTATAATGTTTATTTTTTTATAAGAAGAAAATTGCAGTATATAACAACTTAATTTTATGTAGGAGTATCCCATACAGCTGCGCGAATGGCTTATTTATTACACGCGCATAAGGAAAGAAACAAGAGCACAGCGCCCGCGTATTATCCATATCAGGAAAATTACACTTATGAAACCGCAGACAATTTTTACAAGTATACCTATACATCGCACTGCAGATATAATGTAAATAAAATCCTCACCGCAATCTCAGGCCATCGATCGCGCGCTGAAAATTACAGCACACACGAAATTTCTCGATGGCAAGATTGTACTTCTGACCGTTATAGAGTGTGCTTGCCTTTCGGCCACTGCACTATACTCTAAAACTAGTCAACAGCCTGGAGGTGAATTATCCTTACAAGGAGATGAAAATGCATAGAGTCGCGCGTAGCTCTCGCGGCCGAGAGATATATACATATATAAGTGTGACTTTATATAGACTACGTGATCGTGTCTCGGGGCAGCTTTTTCTCTTTCGTATATATATAGATAATTAATGCATCACGCGCGTGTGTGCCGATTTCAATGGAATTACCGACGCGCGCGCGTGCGGAGGCGCTTCATTACGCTATTATAGCCATATATCTTACCGTCTCTGTGTGCCACATAACCCGGGCAAATTGAACGACGATTTGAATGCTGGAGTATGTAATTGAAGCATTTTCCTCTCCTCCTTCTTCTCAACAATGATCGTTTAATTACGAGAGGCTTCAAGCCTTTCAGGTATTACGTGCTGCGTTTGAGCCTAATCGCGCCGATTAATTTATGAAAGCGTTTTCAAGATATATATATATATATATGCGGCCAGTTGGAATAACGTAAAGTTATGTATTAAGTTCAGCGCAACTGTATACGTGAGAAGATTGTGAAAACGAGAATATAAGTGCGAGAGTGAAAAGAGCCGATTCTCTCTCGCGGGATGATTCGGTTACGACTGAATTTTAAAAATACCCTCTACTATAGCCGTTCGTGAATTGTTATTACGTAACGAGATTATACTTTTTGATTAGGATTTTTCCTTCTCTCAAAGTTCGCAGTTATTTATTATATACATAACGATGCATCTCGCTCTATTGAAAGGGAAATTCGTATACCAGCGAAAGAAAGTTCGTTCTCGGTAAAGGTCTTGAGAGTTTGTTTGTGTAACTAGCTCCAGTATCGTCCTCTATATAATAGAGAAATATATACTCGGAAGAAGAAATGATCATCGTTGATGTCGAGAGATTTTCTTATCTACGAAATAAATGAGTGGGATATAAGCCTCTCGAGTGCAAGTCACTCGTGTCCGAAGCCTTCACTCTCGTTAACTTTCATGACAATAACCAGCGGCTCTCTCGTTATATTGTGGCAATTACCGGCCATGAAAATCTCCAACTAACTATATCAAAGATACTTTTGTGTCTGTGTGTGTGTGTCAGTCAGTTATATGACTTCTTTGTTGGATGGATCATCTATATAGAGCGCAGGTTACGCAGTGATGGTCCATCCGTCTTCATTTTTATCGCTTTCTTTTTCTATACTTGACTGATCTGCGGTTTCGAGTCTCTGATTAGTCACTGTATATGTTACATTGATTTCGGGGACGTATATCTCTTATATATTATGCAGTAGTATCGCGTCTCTGTTTGCACAGCTTTGAAGATTTCAATACACGAATTTTTAACAATATTCTACAAATCGACTATAATTATTACACCACGCGATTACACAAAAAGAAGCAATGCACGGAAGTCTTTTGCAGCTATACGAAATTTCATTTACAGCAGTAGCCGAGCCTCAAGAAAGTTAATCCGCTCGCTTTATGCCTTTTTTCACACTCGAATCTCGCAGTAGGATATTAACTCCATCGAACTATATCGATTTTCTAAATCTCAAATTTAATTATACCAACCGCACACTTCCCAGTCTCTCGAGAAACTTTCCACTGTGCAAAAAGCGAATCCTCAACTGCAAAAAAAAAGTATATAATTCCAAAAGGCAAACAACCACATCTACACTACACTGTCACATCATCGCGAGCCAATACACACACCGCAGCAGCTGCAGTAACGTTGACTATATAGTATTATAGATAAAAAGAGAGAGGCTGCCGGTAAGGATATATATAAATATAGTAATAGGAGAGACATAGAGACGCGTATATACACATGACACAGAGAGAGAGAGAGAGACAGCAAGCGAGAGAGAAGCGGAAAAAAGAAAGAGAGAGACGGCGAGACAGTTAGTGCGAGGAGTAGGAGGAGGAGGAGGTTGGGTGGTGGTGTACCAGGCTTCGAGTGTGCGGAGGCACTCGAACTCAGCAGTCAGCCTGCAAAGCTGCACACGAGAGTGAGCGGCGCCGCGTCGCCGCGCTTGTGTGTGTGTGTGTGTGTGTTTATAATATATAATCCTTTTTGCGATCGGATTGTCTTCTATTTTCCTCTTCCATTCGTCGTGCAGTGCGCGGTGATCCTGTGACCGATTTCACGCGAGTGCGATCTATACATACATATACATAATACACGACTCTGTGTGTAAGTGCATCGAGGGCTTTTTTCATTGTTCCTGTATATACTTCCAGTGTTAATTGCACTATCGTGAGTGGATCCGCTCTTTTTTTTCGGTCTCTTCCATTATTTTATTTTTTTTTTTTTTTTTTTTATTCTTCTGGTTTCAAAGAGCTAGTGGTCCACTGCATAGTGCAGTGCACTGGAGAGAGAAGAGAGGCTTTCGACGAGAAGAGAGAAGAGGATGTATATATGTATACACACACCTATACCCGTCGCGCGCGGGGAAAAAGCTCGTGATTTTAAAAGTCTCCTGCTGCTGCGGCGACTTTCTAAAACAAGTGTCATGTGATCGAGCGCTGCTGCTGCTGCTGTACTGCTGCGTTTAGAAAACATACCGAGTGACTCTGGATTTTATTTTGTCATGCGGTTGCTTATTCAACATTTTTGGTTTTTCACTCTTCGAGCGATTAGGTCAGTCGTGTATTTTTGGCGGTTCGCGAACACGCGCTTATATTTAGCCGACTGTCTTGGAACACGCTTGTCGATCTATGTAACGAGCCTAAATAGAGGAAATGTGCGCTTTCAATTATCGGAATAATGTAAAAACTGATGAGTAACGCTCGTCGTTGGAAGGTCGAAATATTAATCGTATATATCTGTTTTCCGGTATTGATATATGCCATATACTCTAAGTACCACTCTGTGTAAGTGAAACTCGAAATTTCAAAATAATCCAAAGTTTCCAGAAAACCGTTCGATTTTCGTCACGCTCAAGCTGGTATACGTCATAAGAAAGCCGAATTTCAACGGCGAGAACACAATGAGCCTCTTCGAAATTGTCCCGCGGGTCGATGCTTTTGCAATAACCCACTCTGCAGTATACACGCCTCCAGAAAATCGATTGCAAAACTCTTTTCCTTCCACAAACGGCTAAAAATATACAATCGAGACAACAAAAAAAGTAAAGCAGATACCGAAGCACACGACAGTAGACAAAAAGAGAGAGAATAAAAGGCAACTCGCGAAATAAAGAATTAAGCAGCCGATGTGCCTTAGTATATTATATATAGTGAAAGTGTCGCGCCCGTATAACCTCTTCTCTTCGGAACGGAGAGACTAGTGCATTACACGAGGCTGTATATTATGCATATATAAACGTATGACACGTCGTATAGGCATAAACTCAGGGTCAGTTGTTGTCGCAAGACATGCTGCAGTAGCTCCTCTGATGTCTACGCCTCTTTTTTTTTTTTTTGCTGCGCTGCTAAGCGCGCTTAGCTGGAATTAGACTGCTGGAAAATTGTCTGTTTGCTCAAGGGGGGTCTCTCTGCTTTGATGTGTTGTGTCTTTTCTTTTGTTGCGTCGACGACGACGACGACGTTTGAGGTTTTTCCTAGAGAGAATATCATGCGATAATATTGTGCGCCTCTTTGAGGTTCGCTCGTTTATTAATTTCGAGTCCACGCAACCTTGGAGCGTTGCTAAACGACAAATTGATGTTTTTGTTGAGAGTAAGAAAGAGATGAATGCGAAGAGCTGAGAGTATTATTTCGGGTGATGTCAGTCGGTGGAGAGGAGGCTTTTTAGCATACAAACGGTTATAATGTGTCCAAGTGAGGCATCGTGTATGGTGCGGTGCGTTCAAAATTTTCTCGGCTTTATCTTGGCGCGTGGCTTTGCTCAGCTGTGAAAACACGTCTGTTAATTGAGTATTACTTTTTATCCTATATATCCTAGTGGTTACTGAGGTATTATATATTATACTCTTGCCTAATGACACTGGCTTTAGAAAAATCACGCACAAAGCCTATATATATATTGTGGCATTGAGACTTTTTTTTACGACGGCCAACCGCGAAAATTGATTTACCGGACGAAAAAAAAAATAATAAATGAATTCTCAAGCGAACTACACTAGAAAGCAATTGTATTATATCGTTGCACAAGAAAGAAGCATGACGCACCTGTCATTTGCTATTCTCATCACGCCGCGGTACACCCATAAAAATTCCCAATTTTCTCGCGCTTACTAATCCTTCCTATAGGTATATGTGACAGCCACTTATCCACTGTTTGTTTTGAGTCTCTTCTCGGCTCTCTTGTATAGATATATAGAGACATACAGCGGGTGTCGTCCTCAGCTATACATAAGAAGCCAAATACGGCGAGAGGAGCCGAAGCCCGGAAGTCGATCCGGCATCGTCGACTTCCGCCGCGTCGCGCAAGGCTTCTATAATTGACTCTGATGCCGGACAGTTGCTTATACGCGATCGCGCACCCCCTTCTCTATTTTTGGCAACAATACCGGTAGGTGGACGGATCGATCTTTTTTTTTGTGTCTGGAAAGGAATTGCCTATTATTGATGAGTTCTTTGCTCTGCTGTTCTTCTGGTGTCTGCAGGAATTGAACTCCTTTTTTTTCTGAAGCGTGAATTGCCACATATAAGACGAGAGAGTCAAGGTTTCGAATACAAGTTAAACGTCGATAAATTTTCGGTTTCGTTAGGAGAGGCTTGAGAATCGTCAATTTCTTTTTTTTTTCTCTCGCCTCTTATACTGCGAGAATTAATTTTATATCGACGATAAATCAAGCGGCTGTAAATTACCATCACTGCACCGAACAAACTTGTTTCATCTCGTATAGTATACACATACCTGATGCCGAGACGATGACTTATCAAAACTGGGGGAGTTGACTTTTATAGTATACTTTTTGGAACTTGTAACGTCTGAATCCAGAAGACATCAGATAATAAAACAAACATGACAGTTCACTCTCTTCAGGATGTACCTATACACGCATAAAATCCGCTGTTTTACGTAAAAGCATCGCGTAAACTTTCTAGCCGTAAAATATCGAGGCACAATAATAATAGACATTATTAAAAATGCCGAAAGTGACAGTAAAGCGTTTAGGACACACACCAAAAGCTTCAAAGAAAGTCACTTTCACACCGGCCAAATATAAATACAGGAAAATAACATCACGACTCTCCCTCTCTCGCCGCCTGAGGATTAGCATTTATTAAAACGAGACAAGCCGACGATATCAATTCACATATATCACACATTTATAATACGAGATGGCCAACCTTTATACACATCCATAGCAACACGAAATTAACTCCTCAGCAGCGAAGAAAATTTCGCGGACTTTCACAATGGTCGATAAAACGACACGACAATAATCGGGGACGTAAATAATCGCGGCGCGCGCATTATCATTCAAGCGCGCGCGCGCACAACTGCGCATGACGAAAAAAAAAGAAAGTTTCCCTATGCAAATAACGCTCTCCCGCGGACGAAAATCGCTTTCGATTAGCCCTTGTTTGCTCTGATCACGAGGAAGTCTATCGTTTATTTTTGCATAGGGTCGTTCGCGAAAGTCTGTGATAGAAAGGAGTTTTTGGCCCTCGGGGGGAATATCGTTTTGAAAGTTTCGTTGATTATTCGGTAGTAGAAAACCGAACGTTACGAATTCTTTTTTTTTGCGATAAATTCGACTGTAAAGACAAAGACAGCTCTCGTGACATCTCCGACTAATGGGTTTTATAGAAGACCAGCTCTATATATATACACGTCTGCGTGTGTAAACCGTGAGAAAAGTCCGTTTCAAAATCGCTTCGCTCCAGGCTTTCGTAATTAAACATTGTGTCTGCATTCCCGACAATAGTCTTTTCTCTACACCGACGGAATCATCCTGAAATTCTCAGGTCGTTTTCCGAAGTCTATGTGTGAGCGCGTTTGGAGAAATCGATTAACTTTACGAGAAAGATTCTCTGTAACAAAAAACAATTCAACACGTTTCGATGAATATATTTCGAATCTATTTCAACAAGCCATAGTTATCGGGAATACATTAAATGTGTTTGTTCCAATCGTTTTCCGTTAATCGCCTATATATGAGTCACACGCCACGAGCAAAACACAATTTAATTTTCACAAAGTTATAATACTCTCGAGTACAGTCTCGCTATGCAAAAAAAAAGAGAAGAATAATCTCTTGTAATACTTGCAAATTTCATTCAAGACTCGTGCGCGGCTTTCGGAAATCGCGTGCGCTCGGTTCATTATTATCGGTCGCTCTCGTGTGCTGCGCTTTCGTGTTATCAGACTGTGACGTCTTCATTTTTGTCTCGACTGAGACGCGAATTAGAAACTTCACTCGCGCGACGTCGAAAAGTGAAAAGCTCGTCGGGCTCTTCTTTTGTGCATTTTTTTTTTTTCGTGGTCTATACGCTGATCTATTCCCGGACAATAGTGTCGTTGTTGAAGACGAGACGTTTTCAAAAAGACACACGGAGTAAAAATTCGGGAGAATCGATCGACTTTCTATATATAAATAAACGCAACGAATAATCAAAGTATTACGAAGAGAAAAGAGCGTAACAATTAGCCCACAAGTCGGCCGGTAAATCATCGCTAATGAATTTTGAATTTAGCTGATGCTATCGGAGTTTCTAATCATCGCTATTTCTAAGGAGAAAAAAAGCACTGTCCACAAGAAAACCTGTATACACCTAAGGCAACCTGAAAGAAAATCCAGGAAAAAAAATATTATAGTAGGCGGCTTGATCCGGAGAAAGACGGGATTGTTGACACTGAAAATGCGGAGAGAGGAAAGTGCGGGTCGCGAAAGTCTTATATACGCGCTTGGAAGGAAAACTCACGAGATATGGGCTTTCATACGGGCGAAAGAGAGAGAGAGAGAGAGGGGGCGATTAGGTCTCGTCGTCGCGAAGGAGCAACGACACACGTGCTGTGCGCGAATGTATATATACACTCGAGAGTTACTCCTCTAAGGCTTTCTCCGGATCACGAACTTTTACTTTTGCCGCCGCGAGGCAAATTCACGTGCATTATACAACCTCGTATGTGTGTGTGTGTATATCTGTGTATGAGGATCTTCCTTCGGATGCACGACGACGTGTGGGACGCCGGTGATATGCGCGAAACTCTTTCCTCATCGGTTTCTATTTAGCTTTTTGTTATCCTTTTCTCGCGCCAACTGATTTTTTTTTCCTTTTTAGTATACTTGCTTTCTAAAGGCGAGGAAGATCGGAATTTTTTTTATCGTTGATTTATATATTTTGAGACTGTATATGTGAGCTGTCTTTCGGGACAGTATAAAATTAGGTCGCGTTTTGAAGCTGATAATAATAATAGTAATAACTGGTGTTTACATGCAGAGTTCGCGCATCGTGTCGTTTCGTCACCTTTTCTCGCGCGCGCGCGACTTTCCCCCGATAGATTACGTTTTTCAATTTGCGTTTTTAACTCTCGACGGTAAAATGGGTTGCGCAGGTTTTCTCCTCTTGAGAGGTCGTTGGTAAAAAGCAAGTTCCTGCTGTCTTTGCCTCTTCGACATCCTTTTTTTAGCCGTTGCGGTTTTTTCATTAAAAAACTGTTCTTTTTGATAAGCACAAAAGATTTCATGCAAACGATGAGTCTCGTTTCGAAAAAAAAAGAAATATATTATAGTTCCTTTTCCGCTTTTTTCGTATCTTAACGAGACGACCTACATCTATATACGTAGACAGATCAAACGCGGTGAATGCATAATTCGAAAAGGAGCTTCTTCATATTTACGGATATCTTTACAGACAATCGAGCATTTTAGAAATATGTGAAAAGTCTAGTTTTATTATTATGACCCAATTTTTAAGAAAACTTTTTAGCAAAGTCTAATTAAAAATGCACTCGGAAACTAAACAGCCTATACAAGGTCTTCTTTAATCAAGAAAATTAAAGCAGCGGGCACACATTAACACATCAAGAGGATAGGAGGCACCTAACTAAAATGTATGAAGACACATCTGTGTGGAAGTTTCACAATTAAATGTCATAATACTAGAGGTATATTCCACGTACGGTATACTGCGGGCTTAGTATAAAGGCTTACATTCAAATTACGCGTAATGACAGAAGACTGGAATTATAAACAAAACACAAATAAACAAAGCGTCGCGCATCTCTCTCGGCTTTTTGCAAAAACTTCTCTCTCTCTCTCTTGGCAAAGTGTGTGCAAACATTCCTGCGCGCAATTAGCGTGATTAAGAAGTTATTTAAGCCGTAAACTTTCAGCAAGCATTACTTACTCTCAATATGGAAGCGAAATGATCTCGACATCGTATTTTTCTTCAATATATATATATAACATATTTATTACTTCGCCGTAAGAGGATATTTATGCCGACGGTAAAATATTAATAAAAATCCAAATTTTACATTGTCAATTTTTCTAATTATTTCACTAACGCTGTAGCTCTACGAATCTGCATAGGCCTATATCACTCTAAAAGTATACAGTCGCTTTATATGCACAGTTATTATAATCCCAGCGCATAAAAAAAAATATGAGGTCAGCTCGTTTCTCCATCTTGCTCACCTTACACAACGTTACGCGCAGCTCCAAATATAATCTTTTTCCAAAGCATAATAATTCCGGGCACATCGACATAAGCATCAGTTCAACGGAAAAAAAAAGTTCAAAAATCTCAAAACCTCATTCTCGACGAAAAAAATGGCGCAGCCGAGCTGAGACTCGTCCGGTCCGCTTCTCCGCAGAGTCATTGCGATTTCGCGAGCCGTCGCCCATGAAGACAAGAGCATGTATATATATATACGCGATCCGACCTGCATTTCCAAGGCGCGTGCAGGCGATAAAAGGCGCGCGCGATTTCTAAATGCCCCGTTAGTTACGTTTCGTTTGCCCGGTGTCTCGTGTGTTTTTTTTTAACGTGTATGAAACTACGATATTTGTACATACCTCAGAAGCCTAATTAATGTAACGCGATGATTGCTTGCGTGTAAGGTTGTTTTGTTTAAAGAAATTCGTCATATTATTCGATTATACATATTATTCATCGAGGTATCATATATGTACATGGGACTGAGCTTTTACTCTGATTGTTTTTTGGTACTTTTTCCACTTTCGAAAATTGAAAAATTTCATAAACCAGTTTTTGATAAGGTTTGAGATATCGGTCGATTCAAGTCATTTAAACGCCGATTTATATAATCGATATACATTGCACGGAGACAAAAAATTCGCCTGACGGTGTGTGCGAGCATGCAGAATCAGTGTTAGTAGCGTTAAGCCATAATACAAAACAGTTTTGGACTGGCCTTTCTCCCATCGACTGAAATTCCTGACTCTCTAGTTACCTACTGGTGACGATAGGTGGCGCATAGACACTTTTCTATAACTGTCAAGCACTATGTGCGTGCACACTACTTGGGTTATGACCTTTCTTCTTTGAAATTTACTTTTTGCCGTAATAATAGGTGACTGTCAATTACAACTGTACGAATACGGCGAAAATGTGTCAATGGTCATTTTCATTAAGGCTCGTTCGTATCACTTATACATTATGTATCTTTAATTTCGGGATTCAGTTCTATGTAGCACAAATATACCTGATGTCTTAATTAAACTCTAAAATTACGTTTTTAATTGCTACATTCGCGTATAAAAATGAAGCCTTCATTCACAAGTGCGTATGTACATAACGAGCAATTGAGAGCTTGAAATTTATAGTTTCATCCAATTCGTACGATGATAAAACGTTTTTAATATCCTGAAGGACGTTTTAAACACGATAATGACGATAGTAAGACTCGATGCGAACACTATTTTTTTTACACATTTTTCTCGCACACAACTAGAAATCAGTCGCTTCTGGTTTCGATATGGAATGTGGAACGGCAGTTTTATTTTTAGCAGCACTGATTTGATTTATGGTATACACTTCTCTCGAGAAAGTGTGCGATACTTGTAAACGAGGATTAATTATTATTTGCTTTATAATACGCGAAGCAGAAAAATATCCTAAGAACTTGCTTATTTGGAGCGATTGCCTCAAGCGTCGGTGTTGAGCATCGTAAATAAATTTGCTGTAAAATTAATTTTTATGCGTATGAGAAGCGCTTGCGGAGAACGTGATTAGACTAAATTTTCTTCGAACTTTCTATTATACTCCTCATTTAGTATAAGAAAAAAATGCTGCTACTATAATATTGGATTGGAAAAAACCTGAATAATACACACTCAGCAAAAATTTTAATTATTATAAGAAGAGTCTTAAAATTGCAACAACAATTCTGTGTTCGTATATATTGAGTCCAGATCGACGTTTCGTTATCCAAGATAAAACGTGCGTTTAATTGCTTTCGTGAGAAGCAGCGAGCTATATAGGAACAATTGTTATTATTCAACTCGCCACGATCATTTCTATCCTTAGTATAGCTGCGGTTTTTCAATTATTACCGTACATTATGGAATTCCTGTAAAATGGGTCGCGCTGCGGCTTTAAACGACCACAATTTTCAAAATGATGATGATAATCTAACACACGCGATCAATGAGACCCTGTATAATCCAATGTGTGTATGTGTGTGACTACGTCAACTGTAGACATCTTCTTCGTTAATTAAAAAACTTTCGGAGCAAAATCTTTCACAACGCCTTGGCCATATATAAATTAATCAAACGCGTCTTCTTGTTGCCATCATCGCGAAAGTCAAAACTCGCTTCGTCCGAAAAATCCAAAACAGCAGCTGAGGCACGAAAACAGGGTCAACAAGCGTCAATGACAGAAAGCCGCACGGGGTATCGAAGCCGAACTTTCAAGAGTCAATAACCGCGAGCTCCGGAAAAAGAACCTTCGCAAGTAATAGTATATAAGCCCTCGTGTCGTCGTCTCGACGTTCAATTCCCGATATATCTCGCTGCGTCGTCGTCGTCGGTTTATGAGTTTCGAGGTCGCGAGCTCTCGTGTGTATACGAGTATACGTGCTTCTATTAATCTCGACCCATGTGTGCTGAGACACTCTTCTTTCCTCTGTGTTTCGTTCTTTCTTTTTCTACTCCGACGCTTCGTCGATCTCGTTGACGGCGTCGACCTTTGTCGGCTGAATTGGCCGCAACGTTCTTGTTACTAAGGGAGAAGAATTTTCGTTTTTATATATTGCTAAATTTTAATCAAGACGCTATGGCTATATGATCTCACGAACGTGAAAACTTTTTTTTACACGACTTTCGCACGCTTATATCGAAAATACACAGCGCAGCGAGCTCCTTGTATACATTATCATAGGAGAAATTGAATATTAATTATTATACGTGCAGGTTGTAATGTATACACAGATTTCACAAATGTTTCAGGCAAAAAGCCGAATAACATAAATGAAAGAAATTTCTAAAAAGCTCGCAATCACCTCTTGAGCAACACAGCGCGTATAATAATACGAACTTTACGACGTTCTCAGCATAAATGGAAACACGAATCCTTTGCGATGATAATAAAAACACATTGCGCTGCGCGGCCCAGATGTTTCGCGTTAAACACGCATATAAATATAGATGTATCGGTCACATGTTGTTAATGAAACGATATACTTGACCCAGACTCAAAGTAGGCATGAAAGTGATGGTTACGTGTATTGCGAATGCATTTCATGACCTACACACTTTTTAGTCACAACAATACTATATTACAATATATAAACGCAACGTGTGCACACGACGCTTTTAATGAAGAGCTGCTGCTGCTGCTGTTGATGTATTGTGACCTAGTCGTCGTTGTAGAGAGTTCTATATGATTTACGACTATATACGCGCGCTTTTAAAACTTTTGCTCGTCGGCGTAGAAAAAAAAAAATTCATGACGAAAATGCCAAGCAGGAATTACACAAGTGCATTGAGTATATTTACGTAACGCAGATGTGCTTTTGTAAGTTATTCAACAAATTTGAAACGCTCTCGTCTCGCTGTGTGATGTATATATAGGCGAAAAAATCACGTTCCAGTCAATTTCACGAAGATCGATCCATTGTCGCGCGTGATTCTCCTTCCGAGAAACTTTTTTTTTTCTTTGCCCACCTCCGCCACTGTCTTGATTCTCTCTTCTTTGTGTCTCCGAGAAATGCTCCAATGAGCATTCGACGACGCAATAATCGTACTTTCGTCACACTACGCCTTTTATTTTCATTAATCCCTCCTCCGAGAGATTCTCCGGAAAATAAACAATGGCAAAATAAAAATCGAGCTATCGAGAAAAACTGCAGTGTCGTCTCTGACTCACAACGGAAAACATGTGCAATGCATTAAAGCCGCGACGTAACGACGTTGACGCAGCAGTATATGTATATATATAAAGAAAACTGCAGTGACATGGATATATACATTCGAAGAAAAAGACGCGACGAACAAAAACAGGGTATAGTAGTGGATCGTTGCGAACCGAAAAAAAAGAAAATGCCTTCTTTCATGTAGCTAACTCGCTCGTACCCCCACTTTTTTTCTCTCCCTTCCACATGGACAGTCGTGCCGTTGGCTTTGACAGTTCCATTACCGTATCAAACCCGCACAAGCGATGTATAGTCTGTAGTGTATACTCAGTGTGTAGTGGTTTCGCTGACCAAACGGACGACGAGCTGCGCGACTCGGTAAAACGATTTTTCTCAAATGGACGACGTTTTCCCGATCACTTGTGTGTGTGTGTGTGTGTGTGTGTTGTGCTGTGCGCTTCTCCGTGTATGTGTATTATATTATCGGATATTTTAACGACGAGGATGATGTGGTTTACGAACGTGTAGGAGAGAAATCAACGGTTTCTAATATATATATATTTTAATGAATCGGCGGTTTTCATTCGGAAAAAGTATTATACTGAGAGGATTTTCGTCGTATTATAAACACGAGAGAAAGTTCGACTTTGCATGGGCGTGTACACATGTGCGCGCGCGCGAGAGAGCTTTTCTTTGAATTTTCTCGTTCCACTTTTGGTATTGCGCATATAAGTAGTGAAGTTAAACGCAGAGAATAAAACATTTATATATTCACGGGCACACACGTATAAGCACAATGAAATTCTTCGAGCTTTCTCCTAATTTTCCTTCATTTTATATCAGACGTCTGTGTGAAAAAGAAGCCTGTATATATATATAATGTAGGACAGCTAGAGAAATAAAAGCAAGTTGGCAGTTTAAATATTTTATATAAGCGGGCCAGCTTCGCGGAAAAGCGTTTTCAACATGGCTGCGCGCGTAAAACGAAAGTTAAATAGCTTCTCTCGCTTTAGACGCGGCGTCGGCTGCTACTGCGCTCTCTCAAAGGCTGCTGAGGGAATTTGTCGCAGCCCGACTTGTTAATGGCAACAATATTCTCTCACTTTTGCGCTCTCTGAAAGAATTTCGTTAGCTTCGTATGGACTTTGAAGGTACACTCGCTTTAATAAGCTGATGTTTTTCATATTTCACGCAGTTAATTTTCGTAGAATATAGAACATGATGCCATAAATATTCATCAATAATTATTCCAACCAAGTGAATATTACCCTCCCAAAACAGGCTTTTCCAGCCGATCAAACCGCGGGAAAATATTCAAATCAGCGAAATTATACTATCCCATGCACTCGGTTAGTTATTCACAAAAGACTATAAGCTTTCGCCCTTTCGAAACTCGATTCCTAATTCTCGAGCCGGCGAAATTTCGCGGTCGATGATGCTTGCCTTCGTGTATATATATAAAGCACATCACATACTCAGCTCTCATTGCGTATGCGGCAGTGACTTTTCGCGTGTATATATATACATATACGTGCGTCCTCCTTTCCTTCCAGGACGTCGTCGCTGAGACGGACTTACGGTATATCGCACTGCAACTCTTCGCTGTGTGTATAATACTCGTTTATATTGTCATTTCTCTCAATATATAGTAAGAGGCATCGGATGAGGAGCTATAATCGCGTGCGATTTTTCTTCGACTCTCCAGGATGTGTATTTTCTCTCTCTCTCAGGGAAAACGCAGCTGTTTATAGCGTTTCAATAACCCTATGTGCGATGTTTGCTTTTTATGGTCAGGTCTGTTTATTCGCGATGATTTTTCCGGCTAGTAGGATTTTCTAATTTTATTTGCCAGAGTAAATTTCCAAACTAAACAATGTTAAATTCGCCAGATAATTTAATCGGTGACGCCCCTATATACTATGCTAATACTTGGAATTCCAATTTTATCCGTCGCCGCCTCTGATGATGTTCGAACGACGGGAGAGACGACGATCGATTTTCCTGCAGTCGCCCCGGCGGCGACGTAAATTACCGTAGCTATATAGCGTGCACTTTATTATCAGCCTTTTTTTTTTGTCTTCACACACGTGTGATGTTTTCTCCGCGTTACGGAAGCCAATTAATCATTTTGAGCCGGCGATAATTGAGAGAAAGGAGGAGCCTCGCTTAATGAAGTCATTTTGACGCGTATAACACTTTAGGCTTAAAGAAATCCGACGTTTCATAATGCATACATTTTGAGGTAGTTGAATAACTCTTCGTATCACTGAACAAGGTTTACACCGAATATGATTATTTCCTCTTCGTGTGGGCACTTGTCTGTATATATATACACGGCTTGATTACACGCGGATTAATGATATTGCGCGGCGGTAATTGGAATATTGTTGTATAATGCTGCAGTATGCAATATCCGTTTTGTTAATTTATTATTGGTTTCTGATAAATCGATAATACATATCAACGATATAATATATTGCTTAAATTCTCACAAATACACGTATACATAATTCGCAAGACACTCCATATATAAATTGAATAATGCGTTTTTAAGGCGGTAAAAGGCTCGGCAAACTCTTCGTTCACACAAAGCGTTCACAGCTTTCTTTTCTTCTCAGCATCAACACACCGTTCACGGAACAGACAACAACGGCTGCGGCGATGAACTGTTTCGGAAGTGCGATCATCCATAATATCCTGGCTCGGCTCATTAGAAAGTTTTTTTTTATAATATATATTCACGCGCGCTCGGTCAATTACGTGTGTATAATATATACGCCGAGAGGAAAATCGGCGACGTGCCGAGTGAAAACGATACGCGCCTTTTAATTATACGTTCCGACTATGCGCGCGCCTTTTCGGAATAGAAAATGAGAGTTTATCGAGTTAGCGACTCGTTACAGGATACATTATAATACGCGTGGGACACATAGGAAAATTTTGTGATTTATTGCGCTTGATTAGTTGGCACGTTTCCTGTTTATGGTACGGTTATTATATGGAATGTGTGTGAGGTGTTGCTAATGAGAAACACCGGGGAATTCTGTATTTGGTGGGCTGCGGCTGTAAACTCGTTTCTCTCGATTGATATTAACGAGATTTTAAACGCTGATCGATGACCGATCTGGGTAATGTGGAGTATAATTGTTGTCGTCGTTGATATCTTGCATTTCTTTGAATTATCCTCTTCTGGTATTATATTTCTCGTTCGTTTTTTAATGAATTGCGAAATTCATTAGTATTGGAAATAGGTTTTAGCATCATCAGGATTACGCAGTAATGTACAGCAGCATACATTTTCTCTAGAAAAAAAAGTCGAAAGCCTCTCTACGCTCTTCAAGCGCATTTGGAAGAGAAATTTAACGAAAAAAGTTTCCCTCCCAAATGTGTTCTACAATAACAAAAATCTAAATCACAGGTCAGTCAGATACTCTCAATGTACCTCTGAAGCACATGACTCTCCGCACACGTCCTACCAGCAGCGAAAACTTCTTCAATAACCCGATAATAAAAATCGACGGCAGTAGCAATAACCTACTGCAGCACCAGCAAAGTTTGGTAAAAATCAGTTCCGCGAGTGTTCGTAAATGTGTTTCCCGCGACAATGTGACACTGAGCGAGTGGCGCGATGTCGTGACGATACACGATACAGCGAGTGACAAAGATTGAAAAGTTTCGCGCGCTCAAGAGTAAGAAAAAAGAAAGAAAGATTGTGAGTGTGAAGATGTACGGTGGTACGATGGTGGAACCTCGCGAGAGGTCAGCTGCACAGCCGCAGCATCACCATCATCATCAGCAGCAACATCACCATCATCATTATCGACACCAAGTGATAAAGACGACGCGAGTGCATCAGAGCTCGCGCAGCACGCGAGTCGTCACTGTTCAAGAGAAGGTCATTCGCTCCAGGCTACAGCTCGGATACTCAACGCCCACCAACTTTATCAATCGGTATTATACGATTTTTTTTTTCTTTATTTTCTCGCTTTTGTGAGGAGATTTATCTCATGCGTTTTTTTCGACGGATATTTATTAATTTTTTTACGGGTCCCTTTGTTGTACGCGAGTTCGAATAAAATTTATTGCGTTTACGTATTTTATGCACTTTTTTTCGCGGAGTTTCGAAAATTCTATTGTTCTTTTTTTTTGTCGAATTTTATCGCGAACTTGATTTATGATCGAAATTTTACTGCTGTACTAAAATCAGAACACAATAATAATTAATTGGATAAAGAACTTTTACTCTTTTTGCGGTTTGCAATACCACAGAGAGTTTGGTTAAAAAACCGAGAAATAGATATCGTTTTATTGTTTCAAGAACATTTTATACGATATGAATGTTTTAGTTATTTATGGTATAATTAATTGTCTGCGCTAGTATATATGGATTGAAATGGTCTTTGGTCCTTGAGATCGCAGTCAAATCAATAATTCATGAGTTCGTTGAACCTGTCAATTACTGAAGTGCGAATAGACTTGAAATGATTAAGTGGAATTAGTCGATCCAATATATGGCTTTCAAGCTGAAAATCAACAGACATTCTTCCAATCCCCCCTTTAAATTAGCTCAAGTAGTAAATGATGAAAAAGTTGCTCTTATATAAGTATTCGATACTGTACGAACTGAATCTACTTCTAACGCTGAAAGCAAAAATTATACTGGAGTAGCATAAACTTTGTATTTAAAACAGTCAAACCAACAGACACAATTCAATTAGTGACATAACAATATGTACTCGATTGTTCAAGGAAAAATCTTTGAGGCTAAGCGATCGTAGCCTCGATATGAAAGACCGTGAAATTCATGATCGTACGTAACTTGACGGTTAAAACATAATCGTCGATGATAAAAGGTCAATCAAACAATCCGTGAGAGAGGGAGAGAACAATAAACGATGTTATGTGTCGGCTCAAGGAAGCCAAGACAAAGCGATACAGGTTGAAAAGTCGAGTGTTAAAGTAAACGTGTGTATATAAAAGGTTCGCTTATAAAGACAGCGATTAAGATATTTCATTTTTAAGCTTGTTCTTATGATTTTTACATTCTACTATGAAATTAATTTGTAATGTTGCGAGCAATTTAGGAACAATTTTAAACTATGTGCAATGTGAACCAGATTAATTATCATTTAATCAAGTGCTAGTACGTTATTACCGCCCTTAAGTGCACTACTCTAATGAGTTTTGTATATGAAATCATAATTATATAATCTCGCTTGTTTCACGATTAAAATCTGTAAAAAGCGTGCAGATAAAATATAAGCGCACCGGTATAAATGCCAGTGAATAAATCTAGATCTAAAATTAAAATTTCGTAATCCCCTCTTACATTAAACGTAAATTGATATCGATAATTATCATCACCCTGCACAACTCAATCCAATGATAAACGCTATAACCATGAAAAAATCATTCGTACAAGAAATCAGGTCTCTCCTAAAAGCTCAGCAAACAAAGCCTAATGCTGACACCGTGAATAAGCTCGACTTCCGCAGACGAAGCTCTCGCGGCGTAAAAGCATATATATAGCATCGCCTCGGTAAGGAAACAACCAATAACGGCGGAAAGGCTTGAGCAAACACAAGCCTACAACATCAAAAGAAGAAGGCAAGGCGCGAACCGCTGAGTAACTGTGTATCTATCTATCGCGTGCACTACTGTATATACACACGGCCGTTGCGTTATTGCGTAATGACAGAGACGCCGAGAGTTAGCGTTGCGGAGAGATAGAAAGAGCAATATGTCTATATATAGCTGTATCGGCCCCCACCCGCTATACAGAGAGAGAGAGAGAGAGTGTGTGTCTTGTACAGCAATAGCTCGGACGAGTCGGTAATGCCATTAGGGAGAGATCATCTGCCCGGCGAAATCGAAGTCGCTTCCGGTGCACTTGCGCGCAAGCCAGACGATCAATGGACAGGCTATCGTAGAAGCTTGAATGGGTTATGGTATAGGAAGAGAGAGTTATCGGTATTTTCGGTTCAGGTTATTGATGCGATTATGATATCATACAGCATTTTTTCTTTTCTCAGGGTTATATTATGTATTGGCGTATCGGTATATTTTGTATAATAGAGCTAAACGCTAATTGTTTAGTTTCGTTAATTGCTTTTACGAGCGATACACACGAGTTATTATTCACGAAGGCAATTAGTCGGAGCTTTTTGTCAGACTCTAATAATATGTACTCTCTTTAGAGCTCTGCTGAATTACTAAAAGGCCTACACTTATTCTGTTTATGAACTTAATTCCCCGTTTACACACGTGTTTCCTGCGTGTGTCTAATGACGAATTATCACGATACATAAACCTACCTACGCGTGTATATAAATCGAGAAAAAAAAATTCTAGCAATTCTCAATACCTCCTGTAAATTGCGTTATCTTACATGTAAACCAGCGTTAATTAAACGTTAAAATCACCCGAAGCTATATATACTCGGAAAAAAAAAGTTAAACTCGAAAGCTCTCGTCATATAACCACATACCTGCGACTTCTCTGTCCAAATCAGCAGAACTCCACCCTTGCGAAAGACGTTCTCGCCAATTAAAAGAAAAATCTCGTGCGTGAAGAGAAAAAAAAAATTGCGTCTGCAGGACTGTTTTTTTTTTCTACTACTTACTTCTTCTTCTTACTGGTTCAGTGAACCTCTGACCCGTTTCGCGGGCAGTCAGCGTAAAGCAGCAGCAGGCGGCAGAGAGCAAGTATTCGCTCTCGCGCTAATGGCAATCAGCGCTCGTTAATTGCTCGATGATAATTATGCTCGCGTCGTTGCGCAGCTGACTCGCTGAAAAAAGCTCTGCTCTGGTTAAATGTCTCATCTCGTATGTGTGTATGTATCGCGACGTCGCGACGCGCGGTTTAATCTAATTTCGCGCGACGGAGATACGTGTGGATATACAGAGTCTGAAAAATGATATAGTCTCTCTCCCTTTTAGAAAATTGGTTTTAAAATCTCATTTTTGAGATAATGAAAGGATAACACACGAGAAAACCCGGCACACTTAGCATAAAATTATTACTCGAGTTTGTGTATAATACATAAACTATAGCTATGAGTTTTAACCCCCCCATCGGCTTTCATTCTAATCGCGTGTTTACGATGCGTAAAGTGTGTACAACGCTGTTTATTTTGCGCGCCGTTATTATTACGCGGGGATGAAACAGCGCCGCTTGTATTAAACACGCTCGGCTGCGGCGCCGCTAACGGCGCTAGTTGTGTTATAAAATAGTTGTAGCGAATTTGTTGCCTCGTGATCCATTACGCCTTCCGCATTATCATATATACGTATAGTCGTACAAACTTTTAATATATATTGCGGCCGCTGTTGTGAAAAGTTGTTCAATTTATATTATAATGGAGCTTGCGACAAATTGCATATATTTTGGCCGCTGTGGTGTTTTCTTTTTTTCCAGATGAGGATTAATCGAGATCGACACTGTATACAGTTACGTAAACTGGCCTTTCGCGTGTAACACATTTGAGGTAACATCCGCGTCATCGTACTGTTCTCTCTTATACTGTGATGATGCTCATCAAGTGAAGTCGTAAATTAGGCTCTCGGACACAGCACACCTTGTCTTAACTGCGAGACGAGTGAATCACTGCAGTAGCCTTATCGCCGGAGATGCATAAAATATAATAAGTTTGAAAGTAACTGCAATATAAGCGCGTCATTGTCGGCTGTATTTTTTTCGTTGATTTACTGTTATTCATTCGAAGAAACGCTGCACTCGACTTATATAAGCCTTTGATTGCCAAGAAGCTCTGAAGACCGAGAAGGATTAGAAGAAAAAAAACTTATACGTAAATGAAACGTGTTTCCGCGTAAGCTTTCTATAGCGAAAACTTATTATACATGCACAAAGTAGGAATCTGTGTCGATATTTCGTGTGTGTATATACATATCCTCCTTTGAAAATTCCTTTATTTTTCCATGCGATGCTTAATAACCATCATTAACGTGGCTAGACTACCGGTTTACATGTTTCAACGTGCTGCCTCTTATCGAGTGTGTCATCGCGGCAAATTGTCAGCAGCATACATATATATCCTTTATATACATTCGCGTACAAACGGTTTAATTGCTCTGCACAAAAAAAACAGCACATATATAGAAAGTATCTATATATCCTTCACATCACTCAAGCTTTCCTTCGAGCATCAGTTAACAACATTCCACGCTCATATGTGCACTGCATTCGTTCCTATATAGATCAACCGAATTATCCCGCGTCTCTCACAACAAAGTTATAATTTAATAGCTACAACTGATGCCTCGAGCTCATTTCATGCAAATCGTGTAATTTTATTATATTGATAAATTCGTCGCCTGTCATATTAAAGCCTCCGATGCAGTCGTCAGTCTCGATTCTACTCTCGAAATCCACTTTCCTGAAACTCTCTCTTATACTCCAAGAGCGAATTGATTGACACTCGGGATGTATGAATATTTACTTACCGGTATACGTCGAGAAAGGAATACCCGAAGGAAGGAAAAACCTCTCGAGTGCAAAATGTCGATCATCGGTAGGTTTTCTCTCTCTCTCTCTCGAGACAGGAGCCTCTCGATGAGCACTAGTAGCGCATCAGCTGCCACTTGGACACGTGCCACCTTCTTTCTTCTTTTATTCCTTTTCTCGTGTGCTTCTTTACACGCGGCTGCAACAGCTTGCCTTTCACTTTTTATCTTATCTTCCGGTGGCGTCGTCGCGTGCACGCAAATTTGCCGCCGAAAATCAGGGAGAGCGTAATTCCCGACGGTATATATATAATACACGTGAGCGTCGATCGAAATGACGGGAGATTATAATTTTATTACACCGGCGGATGGGTATTAAGGGCGTGAACGTGTTTGACGCGCTTTCGGCGCTTTTGGGATATTCACGAGTGTGGATGTCGGGGATGTGTAATTATTCGCGCACAGGGGTTTTAATTTTCAAATTAATTCTCGGCTTTAGGTTGTTGTTGAAATACAATTTATTTTTCTCGAGTAATTGCTTTAATTTATACGAGACTTTTTCGATTCATCAATAATATTTAATTATTCAGGCTACTGCATAAATCTTAATCGACCTGTAAAATACGCATCATTATTTTACAAAATAATGTTATTCACGCAACAAAATCATTTTAACGCAAAATAAAATCTCAACCTCAATTACGCCCAACTGCTCAAATTCTGCAATAGCCAAAATCTTCTAAACGAAAAAAAAAATGCAAAGGAAATAAAAAAAAACACACACATGCATTCCTCGCAAGCTGCAGCTCTTCCAACAATCCTACACTATAATACCCCCGACATATGGCAGCAGTCCTGCCTTTCATCTCCTCCATTATACACCTTCTTGAAGCATCTCGCTCTTCCTCCAATAAAAAAAGAAGAAGAAAACCAAAACAGCCGCGCGCGTATAACGGCAGGTGTGTAAGAAGACAATCGCGTGCCCGCAAAACGAAGAAACGAAATAAACACACACGAAACCCTTCGCTGCAGAAGATACGGGTATAATAATAATACAAGATCGACGAAGAAAAAGACGAAGCGCGCACGTGCCGCAAGTTGTCCGCCTCGTCGGGCAGATGTTCGGCTCAGCTGTGAGGTTTTCTTGGCGCGCGCCGGTTCTCCCTCTCCTCGAGAGGGGGAGTATATATATATGTTCGTATGCAGGTGCCCGAACAATCTACCGGAGCCCGATGTTGTTTTCCTCGGTATTTTTCGACTGATGCATTTGGGGGAAGAACTGATTCTTCGTTCGTTCGCTGGATTTATATATTGTGAGGGTATCAACCTTTTTCGGGGTTTCCGGTGCGGGGAAAACTGTTTCTTTCCGAAATATAGTGGTTTTGTTCGATATTATACTGTGATGCTTGTCGAGGAAGTTTAGTGAGAAAACATTGACGTTTCTTGACAAACGTATTTTTTTTTTTTAATTCTATGGATAAAATTGAATGATTGCCTGTACAGAGATTATACCCACTCTATAGTCCGGAAAAAAAATTGGATTAACTCTGCGGCAGTGTTCTTTCGGCAATAATTGCACTGCAGCCGCGTGTTCCGAATAGACTAGGCCGTGTACAAATGAGTAGATCCGTCGAGTTCTATAAAAATAAATCAGGTCAATCGAATAATAAGGGTATACGTACAATTTATATTCAAGCCTCTCTCTCTCTCCAGCGGGTCGATCTGATAAAGGCGTGCGAAGGATCCATTCAATTTCCATCGTAACTACATCAAATCCGATAAGACTACCTCTCTCTCTCGTTCTAAATTGCCTTGATTTTCTTCCTTTCAGCGCGATCGAAAAAACAATCCAGACATTTAACGAAGCTAAAAGTATTATATCCTCTGTTTTCGTCGTCGAACCAGAGCCTTTTGATGGAAGCTTTCGAGAAAACGTGATTTAGCCTTTAAATAGAAAAGCGAAAAAAAAATTTAACGTCCTGCTGGCTACACACAAAGCCGGCGAAATGCAAAAGCGTGAAAACAACGAGCACAAAGCAGTGTAAAATCCGCGACGACCCAAAAAGCCACCGAAAACATTTCCATTAAAATGCAGCTTAATCTCGCGAAGGTTGTTTTCCTATTCTTTCATGCACTTTTCCGCGTCTTTTTTTATCTTCCCTCGTACCTCTTGGCGATCGATATTCCTGGCCTGGAAATAGAGACTTGAGTAGCTGGCGCAGCAGAGTCCGGAGATCGATCGATTCTTATACTTATATAGCTTCTATACTCTCGCCTACGAATTGTCCTTTCGCGTCTCGCGTCGCAGTATATTGTTTTATTGCGATCCACTTTCACTTTGCGGATTAGCGAGATCCTTGCCGAGCAAGACTGAATTATACGGATCGAGCTGTGTGGCTGAATTTATAGAGGGTGAGGTTTAAGAGCTGGTATATAGATACTATAGTGGACATGATCTTTGATTTGCGGATTAGAGACGCGCGTGCAGACTCGATTAAGCTTGCTTGCTCTCTCGGGGAAATTGATTGGAAACGCTGCAGTGCGCAGTTTACTTGCGATTTATGTGGTATAATCTTTCGAGAAAAATTGATTCAATATTTTTAATATAAAATTAACAATAAAATAAATTAGAAATACAGAGGAACGCGTATACAATTGTATTCTATACGCTGATGCCGACAAAGACGTTGTCGCATTATACTTATGTCATCAGTACAACAAGATTCACTACTCTATTTACCAAACAGCACACGAGCTCTGAAAAGCATAGCCGACAAAACAAACAGCCGTATAATCCCTTTGTGAAATCTCGAAACGGTAGGCGCGACTCAAAAAGAAGAAGAAGAAGCGCTGACCCTTTAAGAAAGCCTAAACACCTTCATCAGGCCTCAGTGAAGAAAATTTACGATCGTCCTCTACTGCTACTAGTCTATACCAAAGCGCATCAAGCCGTGAAGAAGAAGAAGAAGCTGTGCGCCAGCGATTCATTGAAAACTATGGGTGGCTAGGAGTATAAGAAAGATCAACGACGCGCAACGACGATTTTCTCTTGGTTATACCTGCTGTCTACAACCCTGTATTTATACGTTCCTCGACATTTTTCTAACGTTTCCGCCTCCTTCTTCCTCCTTTGGAGTATATAATAACATCCTCGCGAAAGATGCAGGATTTAGGATACGACACTGTGTTTAAGAACCGCCTGTAAAATCGAGCTACGCTGCACTGCTGTCGCTGTGCAGATTTACAAGTGCCGACGCTCATCTTCTTGAAACTACTGGTATCCGGATTTTCGAATTATACAGGCCTGTGTTCTTGCAGTGAAGAAGAAGAGCTTTTCCTCGAGCGTTGATAATTGCTGTTTGCACATTACGCCGTTGCTTTAGTCAGAATATTGTTGATTAGAAAATTATTAATTTAGCTTTACAGACTGTGCTGATGAACTGTAAAATTAAAAAATCTTTTATAAATTCTATTCTAAAACTAACCGACCTCCCCCCTCACTTTTCTAAAACCCCAACGTACGAAAATCGTCGCCGCGTAAAAGTCCCTTTAAAAGAAAAAAAAGGGCAGGAAATGCGTATACCTGGCATTTTCAACGAACTTTCCAGCAAGACTGTACAGACATGCAGCAGCGCATCCTTAACTTAACTATACACTCTCCCTCCCCAAACTGCGTTCGTTCCGTAAGTATAATACATACACGAAGGAAGCAGACGGTGGCATGAGCAGCCGGTGGATCCTTTTCCTTATGGGCGCGCGCGCCGCCGCTTCTTATATTCCAACGCAGCTGCTGCGATCCTTCAGTCCTTCAACCGCGCTCGAGTGCGACGTTACTCCTAAATAGTACTACAAGTATCTCTTATACTCGTGGATCGACGTTCTTCACTCGACTTTGGAGTCTATTGCTGATATACCAGCAGATCTTTTGATTTTTTAAAGAGACCTTATACCGTGAAGTGCAGTGCGACTATAGATAGAGAAAACTGTGATTCCGCGCGCGCGTGTGTGTGTGTGTGTGTGTGTGTATCAATAGTATTATAAAAGGAAGCGCAGTGAGCATTACGATATTTGAAGAAACCTATACACGATCAAGACGCTCGGGCGAGCGGATCCTCCTCCGGAAGTCTAGAGTCTGTATAGCGGAAAGTTTATACCGTTCGCCGTGAAAATTCATCGCAGCGAGCTTAATCAGGAAAGAAAAAACAGCAGGAAGCAGCTTGGGAAATATGACGCCGTCGGCGCAATAAAAGAAACGTGTGTGTGTGTGTGTGTGTCTGTGTGAGAAGTTTCGCGCCTCTAACACACACAGTGCAGTGAACTACGGCAGCCCTCAACATGATTATCTTCGTATCCGGATTTTTAGTGGGGTACGTCGAGCGTGACCTTTGCGTCACGCGCGCCTGCATGTATATGCTGTGTGCGCTCTACATGTAGTTATATGCATATATGTATAAATGCGAGCTTGACTCAATGGATGGATGATGCGGATGTGGGATATATGGATAAGGGCTTGTATATACTCGTTGGGGGTGATTCAGGCTGCAGGACTTTGTCGAGCGTGACATTCTTTCTGGGACGCGTAGTTTTTATTTCTGTACAAGGTTCTTACTTTTTTAGCTATAAATAAACTATATTTTGCTTTGTGTTTCACGTTTTAATCTCTCTGGTAATAGGTCTTTTGAAAATTGGCCAGAAACGTTTGTACCAGCTACACAGAGGAGTTAATTAACCTATACAATAGCAGGACTTTCGCTAGCATCGTATGCAATTTCGTAGCAACGCGGCTTGTGTGTTTAGGTTCTATTTTCACTTCACCGCATCCATATAGTTAATTAATCACTACATATAATACAATACAATCCCGCAGTACACACATAATACCCTTAGCATGTACCATTAGCTATTCAGACACAAAATCAATTTCCTGTCGATTACGACAGATTATAAAAATTCATCGTGAGCCCACATGTCCCCCCCTCCCCCCCGAAAAATTAAAATTTTCAATCGTCACTGCCCGTGACACAAGGGTCTATATGTATACAATACAAAATATACGTGAGGAGGTGGCATACGATTATTCCGTATGATTCACTTGAAATTTTTTTTTTAACAGAAGGGGCTGATTCACTGGCCGACACGTGCGTTATTCGGGGAATATCAATGGTCTTATATATGTGTTATATACACGCGTCGACTGCACCTGGCGCGTGCCACGAACGGCAGCTGTTCCTTCCAGCCACGCGTCTTCTTCTCCTCTTCCTTTTTTTTTACGATCGCTTTGCTTTCTTGAGTCTTCTTCCTCGTTTTTCTCCTGCAGCGTTATCGCTTCTGATGCGCGGCTACAGAGTATTATGATGACGGGGCTAAAGGAAACGCGTCTGCCTGCATTTTTAATGATTCTGCAGTGAGATATGGTTGAAGGATTTCACCGAAATTTTTTTCACGCTGCTGCCTTCCGAGATATTTATCTTTACCTGAATGTTTGTCCTCCGAGAGGCATTGTGATATTTTTTATGATTCTTTTCCTATAATTAATATATTCAAATAATTAGCATAATTGCATATGCGCGGATTCAATCCGAACTCCTGAATAGTCATTGCCAAAATCAATCACGCGCGAAATCCAATTCTCGCAAATGAGAATTCGTATTATATTATATTACTACAATTATAATGCAGCACTTGCGCACAATATATAATGCCATATATACCATCGATCAGAAGCATCGAAAACTCACCTCATCAATTACATTCCGTACAGACATATGCGCAGCACTTTTGCAAATCGAACGAAATTCATACCTCCAATCCCATCGCGAAAAGGCTTACGCAGCATTTTTCCATATCATATAATCTACCGATCCATCTTCTCCTAACATTTCCATACCAATTTCCTCAGCGACTCTTTTATAGCCTGAAAAAAGTACCTATATAGTATATAGCCGCGCAGCGCGTGCCGCGGAAATTGCGTTTGGCAATCAAAAACTCACGCGCGGCAACGTTCGATCGTGCTCTTCTACTACGTCAATTACGATATCTGCATATAATACGCGCTCGGTCTTTTTGATCGATGCTTTATATGCTGAAATTCCACGATCACTGTATACAGGTCTTGAAAATTATTTGGCTGTGCTATTATGATGCAAGAGTTTCTCTCCTCTTTTTAGCGAAAAAAAGACAAGAGTAAATTTAAAGTCCGATCCATTGAGCGAAACGATTATTTTTAATTTTAATTGAACAAGCGGATCGGCACGATTTATCGATCCCATAAATCCAGCCTGACTTTTCATGATTTTATTGAAACTCTCCGAACTAATTGCGCTTGTGTTCTTAACTGACGCAAATCGAGTGTGTTAAAAGCGTGCGAATAGATCACACGCTTTCGCTCCTTATATATAAACACGTACACATATCCGATTTCATAATCCTCGACAAGTGCAAACCCATTGTCCGCGAAAAAAAAACACGTATATAATACTCACACCCGCGAGTCGAAATATAAAAGTAACAGCTGCCCGTAAAAAGCCGTGGCTCCATTCACTGTGATCTCTCTCTCTGTTGTATACACGTCCCGTAAATCAGTACCGCCCTTTCGCAGAGACGTATTGCCGAGCAGTTATCGGCGATTCATGCAAATTTCACGGAAAGTATCCGTCATTGTCGCCTTGATTTTACGACTATATTTACGTCCTTGTGTACAGTGTATAAAACTGAGGACACCTGTATATCGAGGGGAATCTTTATGCGAGCGTCACGCTTTTACATTTTTATTATTGTTTTCGAAATGAACATATACATTATACAAGTTTACCCAAACATGTAATACAAAACAATTATAATCAGTGATATATTATATCTAACGTAAAAAAATCGTTTTCTGCTTACAGCTTCCCACAGAAGATGGACAGGCTGGGTCCATCAAAGGGCGTAGGCGGAGGTAGCATATACACGACGTCGTCGTCGAGTCAGGCTCAGCCGGCGTTATCATCGTCGTACATGACCGGCCAGTACATGTACAGTCAGAATTACGCGCACGCGCCTTATCCTGGCGCCGGAATTCAACAGTATCCGCAGCACTCGAACTATGCCCAGCCTCAGAGTTACGGCCCAGTCGTTCAGGGCTATGGTGGACAGACGGCCCAGTCGGCCTACCAACAGACCTGCCACAAAAAACCATCGGTGCGCAATGGTGATGTTATGAAGAGATGTCGGCTACAGGCTGCGTAAGTCTTTTTTTCTTTGCGTTGCAGAATGTCTTCGTGACCTTTTTTTTAATTCTAAGTAAATTTGAAATTACATGCTAAGAAAATAATTAGTCTTTTAACTATAAGCCTAAAAATCCTTGACTACTAGAGCAGTGTCTCTATTTTTAAAATACGATTTCGCACGTCAGCTAAGCAAACTCTTCTCTTCCTTCAGATACGAGCTATCACAAGATCTACTGGACAAACAGATCGAGATGCTGGAGCGCAAATACGGAGGCGTAAAGGCGCGCAACGCTGCGTTAACGATTCAACGGGCTTTTCGTCGCTACACCCTATTGAAGAAGTTCGCAGCGATCACGGCTATGGCCAAGGCCGAGAAGCGGCTCAGTCGAAAGCTCCAGGAGCAAGAGCAACAGGAACAGCGACTGGCTTACCACAGTCAGGTCTACGTTCAGCAACAGCCTCAGCAACATCATCATCATCATCAGGTACAGTCGCACCTGCAACAACAACAACAACAACAGCAGCAACAACACTCGCCGGTAAATCGACCGACGCCTATTCGTAGTATGTCTCTACGGGAGAGGAGACACGGGGGTGTTGTTCACGTTGATGGTTCTGCACATGGATGTAGCTCACCTATGCCCAGGAGCCACAGTGGTCGCTGTGAGATTCAGGTCACTTTGCATCAGGTTGGTTGAGCAATACAATTATTATTTCTACTCGGTAATTCTAATTGTACATCCTTTTTTCATTCGTATACAAGTATACTGTTTTGGTCGAATGAATGATTCGGCTACAAGACAAAAATTCACAACAAAAACATTCCGGTTGCTCGCGATTTTCTCAGTATGCATTACTCACGCGCTGTTCTACCTGGGAATTCCCATGCTCTCTCTCTCTCTCTCTCTCTCTCTCTCTCTCTGTATCTTGCTCGCTCAAAAAAAACATTTCTTCCCATAACGCAGACTCGCGTCAGAAAGGCTGCTATATACCAACAAAAATTTCAAGCGTCACTTGAGTACCGGTAAAAATTAAACTCACGTCCGCGATATACTATGCACAGACAAAACAATAATAACTGCACATATCAATAATCAATCGATCGCTTACAGAACCAGGTCACGAATCACGCGGCTCACCAGCTGGTGAATCACAGCGTCCATTCCGGTGGCAGACACACACCGTCGTTGACACCGAGTCCTTGCGGTCGACAACAACAACAACAGCAGCAGCAGCAACAGCAGCATCAGCCACCGCCTAGTCCCTGCTGGGAGTCGAGCTCACAGGAGAGCGGCTCCAGCATTCACTACTACAATCCTCAGGTAAGCATCGAATTAGCCGATGCTCGTGAAGGTTTATTGGCCCCGTAATTAGGCAATTCTCTCTCTTAATGACGGTCTACTTTTATTGTGTTCTCTATGGGATAGTTCTGTTGGGCTAATCTGCATTTTATGGCTGGAATAATAGTTCTCTTACAATGGGTTCGAGTGTTGTTTAGAAATAGTCCGGTAAATCTAACGACAATTTTCAGGAAACTCTGTGCGGACTTGGACAGGACACACCGCCACGCGACGCGCATCGAATGACACCGTGCACGTCGCCCTCGACGCCGTTGAACCTACAGTCGCAGATGCAGCAACAGCAGAACTGGTCGAGTAGCACATCGCAGCTGAGTACATCGAGCGGCAGATCAGCCGGCGGACGAGGCTCGACCGGCTCCTGCTGCAGTAAGAAGGTGCCACCCGAGGTACCCAAGCGTACCTCATCCATCAGCAACCGATCTATGGAACAGAGGCACAACGGCCTCAGCAAGAGCGTCGAGAACGGTAGCCTCAGCTCGGTCCAGAGCTCCGGTAGTGACTCCACCAACTGCGAGAGCTCCGAGGGTGACGCGCAGAGGGCATCGCCCGTCTGGAAGCACAAGGGAATCGTGAGTAGTCCATTTTATACTTTTTACGATTGCATTCCTTGTCGACTATTTAAACTGATGATTTTTTTTCTCGAAATCATTACAGTCGAGCTCACCGGAACACCAAGAGATGGTGCACGTAAACGACAACGTCAAGGATCTGAGCCACTCGCACGCCGCGAACTACCAACTGCCGATGATTGATCACGCCGAGACGATGTCGCAGACGAGCTACAAGGTCTCGGAGACGGTACGTAAGCGCCAGTACCGCGTGGGTTTGAACCTGTTCAACAAGAAACCCGAGCGCGGAATCAACTACCTCATTCGTCGGGGCTTCCTCGAGAACTCGCCCCAGGGCGTCGCGCGCTTCCTTATCAGCAGAAAGGGACTTTCCAAGCAAATGATCGGCGAGTACCTAGGTAATCTACAGAGCTCCTTCAACATGGCTGTGCTCGAGTGCTTTTCACACGAACTCGATCTTGCGGGGATGCAGGTAATTTATATCTCCTCATTGACTAGTTTGGCATATTGCCGAATAGAGAGAGCTAAAGTTTTCTTTTCCCGCAGGTGGACGTCGCGCTGAGAAAGTTTCAGGCATACTTTCGTATGCCCGGCGAGGCGCAAAAGATCGAGCGCCTGATGGAGGTGTTTAGCCAGCGCTACTGCCAGTGCAATCCCGACGTCGTCTCGAGGCTGCGCTCGCCAGACACGGTCTTTGTTCTGGCTTTCGCCATCATCATGCTCAACACGGACCTGCACACACCCAATCTCAAACCCGAACGGCGGATGCGCCTCGAGGACTTTGTGAAGAACCTGCGAGGCATCGACGACTGCGGCGACATTGACAAAGACATACTCGTCGGCATCTACGACCGAGTCAAGGCTAATGAGTTCAAACCTGGTTCCGACCACGTGACGCAGGTGATGAAGGTACAGGCTACGATCGTTGGCAAGAAACCCAACATGGCCTTGCCACACCGCAGACTCGTCTGCTACTGCAGACTTTACGAAATCCCAGACATACACAAGAAGGAGAGGCCTGGAGTACATCAGCGCGAGGTCTTTTTATTCAACGACCTGCTAGTCGTCACCAAGATTTTGAGCAAGAAGAAGAGCAGCGTTACCTACACATTTAGACAGAGCTTCCCTCTGTGCGGCATGGTCGTCACATTGTTTGAAGTTTCTCGTAAGTATTGCTTCCATCGCGAGTTACTCTCGTAAACCCATTCTCTTTTTGCTTTCGTTCTAACGTTTGTCTTGTGTATTCACAGATTACCCATACGGTATAAGGCTGTCGCAGCGCGTCGACAACAAGGTACTAGTCACATTCAACGCTCGCAACGAGCACGACCGCTGCAAGTTTGTGGAGGATCTGAGGGAGTCGATCAGCGAGATGGACGAGATGGAAACACTGAGAATAGAAACCGAGCTGGAGAGGCAGAAGAGCAGTAGAGGGGCACGAGGCAGCGCCGAGAACCGCGACTCTGGTGTCGCGGACGTCGAGGTCTGCCCGTGTCCGGGACCATGCTCCGAGAGGTCCGAGGTCGTCGACATGGATTCGCAGCTCAAGCGATCTGCGCTAAGCAACTCGCTACTCGACATACACGAGCAATGTGAGTAATCGATGAAAGCTGAGGCTAAATTTATGAAAGATTTTACGGTTGAAGAGAGTTTTCGACCTCTTCAACGACGGATCGTACTCTCGAGAGCAGGATACAAAAGCCTCAATGCTAATACGAACAATTTCTGTTCCTTTTTTTCTTTGCAGTCGCTGGCGAGAAACCGCAGCGTCGCGGCAGCGTCGGCTCCCTGGATAGCGGTATGTCAATTTCATTTCAATCGACTTCCGCCAGCTCGATGAGCCAAGGCGCGAAGGCGATGTCGACCGGGCCCCAAACGCTCGGGCACGCGGTCCACCCAGGGGCTACAATCCCTGGGGGCGCAGCCAAGGGAACAGCCATGGCTCAGCAGCCCTCTTTTTTAGGGAGCCTCTTCAATAAGCGCGAGCGCAAGCTGTCCCACACCGAGGAGCCGAGCGCGATGATGAACTCGGCCACTTCGACAGCCGCGGCTGTTGCTGCAGCGGCGGCGAGTGCAGCTGGACAGACTGTACCCTACGGCCGCACCACCGAGGTCTAAATGCGCCCATCCTTCAGTCCATTCTTCAGTCACTCTTCTTCGAGCGATCATCGCACCTCTACTCATTTCAACCGGACGCGCACGCGATGCTTCTCTTTTCCGCGCGACAAATGTGCTCTCGACTGTCGTCGGACAAAGAGATTGCTGTGAATACGACGACGGGGCTACAACTCGCGTGCAAGAGCAATCATTTCTAGTCATGTAGTTGGTTATTATTACGCGCTCACTTTCGCGAATTGTATACATTTTATCAGTTATATTTCTCTCATTCGTCGCAAGATTTTCGTACGTTTTTTAGATGAATTTTTATTATATGTCTCTATTTAATATATATAATTACATATCGCTGAGAAAAAGGAGGAGGGGGTAAAGAGAGAAAAGTGAGAAAATGCAGCAATCTGGCAGGATCCGTTCGAGCATTTTCTTGCGTTGTCGTACATTTTGCGTCGTTATTTTTATTGTTTTCCGTGACGTCTTTTTTTACTCTGTCTTGACTTTTGTCTCGTATCCTTCTTCTTACGAAATTGTGTATAGTATTTATTCGCCTAATTGAGAATTATAGCGTTCATTCGTATTATTTATACGTGAGATAGCATAGACGAAGAAAAAGAATTAAGCAATCTCGATGCTGCGTATGTAATGCATATTATGAAATCAGTTGAGTTTGTAAAAGACCTCTTTGCATTTGCAAAGAAGTTTTTTCGAGATCACAGCGAATTGTCACTAGCGATAACTAGGTTAAGAATTATCTTTTAAAATTGTATATAGTACATTTAAACAAAAAGGTATGCTGTATTGTGTATTATGAAGTACAATAATCAAAGTGAGAATCAGATAGTTGAGCAAGGGACGAACATCACACAAAAATATGCGATACAAGGACTTTGGAGAAATACACTCCGTTAAATTTTGTTTCAATATGCAAGCTGTTCGAGTCATTGGATTTAATGCAGTATTATAGGGAATATCGACAAAGTTATTCATGGACCACGTTTTTTATACAAGTTGGCAAAGTTCTTCAAAAAAGGCAATAAAAAATAATCATTGAAGCCTTGTCATGAAGTGCGCCAATTGATGATCGCGACTCGACAGCTTTGTACTAAACAAAGTGAGAAACACGAACATACATTAGTAAAAGAAAACAAAACAAAAAAAATGATGCGTTATCTTGTGGCGGTAAAAAAGCGCAGGCGCTTCATGATCTAATAAAACGAATAAATAATTATATTAAACAATAAATCACTATCAAAAAGTTGTCTGCACACTAAAAAGGAGCAGCCTTTAGCCCCCAAGATAACGAATCACGCGATGACGTATCGAAAACTTGTAATTCGAGATTTTATTTCTTGGAATTGTAACTAGATCTAATCGTATTGTAAATATAACTAATTATTGTAATACAAAGTAATTGAAAATAATAAATTTGAAACATCTTACGTACACTTTTGTTAATTGAGTGAAGAGTCCATAACACTGAATATCTACATAATAACATTCTACTTATAGTTACAATCTATCGTATGAATTACGAAATCTTGGATAATTACTGTTCATAAATTGGTTTGTATTTATGGAGGCAATGTCATATTATAGATTATGCTACGTTCAAAATTAGATATTCTATAAAATTGATTTTTAAACTCCCATTTGCAAATATTGAATAATTTATTCAGACTTAAAGAAAAAAATACAAGTCAATTATTACGGATATATTCGTTTTAAAAGCATACTTTATCTGTAATAATTTTTCAATTTGTATTCCTTGTATGATTCAGACTGCAATATAGAAATCTATAAATAATATTGTTGAAACAAAAATTAAAATTAATTAATATTTGAAATAAAAAAGTACGAATTCGAGGTTTACAAAAAAATTAGTACTAACATTTCTATTTGTTGTTTAGCTAGCAAATCCGGAATTATATTACTAGTTAATATTTTAGTCTATGATCAAATTCTAGAAAAAAATAACGATTCCGTTTAAGTTTATATTCCGTAAAAAATACAATAAAATTTAAACAGCTGAGAAAACTGATTGTTGGAAAAAGCTTTGTACTAATGTCTGTATTTACATGGACTCTTTTCTTGATTAACTCTCCAGTGAGAAGTAAAATGAAAAGAGACACTAGATGACGTGTTCCTTCTGTAAATAGAATCGTTTGTGTGTATAGATGTCTGTCGTAAGATTCAAACCATTTCACGTTGAAATCGACATATTATATTAAATGTCAAATGAATTTCAATAACTTATCAAGTTCAGGAATTTTTGACTCGAAAGGGAGGCTCATCACATTATAACTACCGATTTGATTGATACTATGGAAGGTGTTTTCTTGTAGTCAAGATCGATATTTTTTACCAGTAGACTTGTAGAATATGCCTTTGCTTTCAAAATATTAGCTATTGTATACCAAATATCTCTACACTTGTTAAACTAAAATAATAATCTAAAATTAAAACAAATTTCAAATGGTTTCCATCTACTATAGTTTTAATTTTGGATTATTCCATTAGTCTTAATTAGTATTGGCTTAAGATAGTATGAATTCATTGTTAAATAGTTGACATCTGGAAAACAATAGTCTGTTAAAAACAAGCTAAATGGAATAACGTTTTAGGGTACCAGAAGATACTTGTCAAAATTCAAATGATTTTCTGTTCCAAGATTCAATCAAATCTTTGAGTCGGAGATCTTGGACTCTCTTTGAAAGATGGGACAAAATCACACTTAACGTAATACTCTATATACCAAGTTACAACAAATTTATGTACACGATTGTGCACGTATGTAATGAGGCGTGCGAATTTAAGACTGACTACGGGCAGCTTAAATCCCAAATAAAGAAAATCAGTGTTTATTTTTTGTATCTAGATTCTGAGTAATTCATGAAATTGGCTTTCTAAAGTTTTTTAAAATAAAACAGCACATTTTAAAGATTTCAGAAGTACATTTGTAATTTATTTTTATTTCGTGCGACTATACACAACTAAATTATGGTTCACTGGATAAAATAGCCCTACCATCCATATAAAAAAGGTATGATTTTCTTAATTTTTAATCAATGTAAAAAGCTTAGTTAGAAGATGGATCTATATATTATAAAAAAAATGAAAAATACTATGCAGTACAAATATTTTTTCATTGAGTATATTGCAAATTTTGTGTTTTGATCTATCAACTATCTATTTGATATCTTAATACATAAAGTTTGATAAAAATATACTTATTAAATTGGAGCTCTACGTTGTCGATGAAGAAATACAAATAATATATGGAATACAGAAATTAATTATTTCTAATTTTATGACTGTAATGACTAGAACAAATTCAAGATGAAGTTACAAGTTGGCGAAAAGTTAAGGAAAGTTTTAAAAAAAGCCTTTTAAACATGTAAAAATTATTAAGATGCTAAAATTTCATATGTGCTAGAAACGATAGATCATTAATTCACCAATGTCATAGAGCGAATTTACATTTGCAATCGCGAGTACGCAGCAATAAATGTAACTGCAAAGTCTTGAAGAACTGAAGAACGTAAATTTGTATTTGTTTTTCCATTTTACCTATTGATTAACACTAAAGTTCCGAAATGTAATATGTCATCGTTGATTCAAAGGATCGCAATAAAAGACTGGCAAAGTGGAATAAAAAATATAACTGCATGTGGTTATAAAAGTTTTATTTCGCACAAGAAAAATGTTTACATTAGGTAGCAAGTTGATGTATATTTAACATTAAAATAAACTGATGTCAGTCCGCTAAGCTTGAAAATTGGCAGCGATTTACCGCAATAGTTTAACATTCAATGTTGGATACAGTATAAAATCTAAAGCAGACTGCGTTTGCTCTCACATTACGAATAGTCAGCAATATTTGATCAATATGCATTTTATACCAGTCAATCATTGCCAAGTTACCATTGACAATACTATTTGTTAGATCATTGTAATAACAACTAAATCAGCGCTTTAGACGCTCTAGCGCCAATAGTTACAACATAGCAAAATGCGGGGCTGCCGTTGGAAAAATGTTACTTTACTTGGGTTTGACGCGGCCATTAGCTTAAAGGGTTGTAAATAATTTAGCAAGCTTAACACAAGTTCTATTGGCGTATTTTGTATTTTCATAAATACCTTTTTGTGATGACATCCCGTTTTTTTCTGAATTTTGCATCATACTTTGCGAAACAAATAAATATCAGGTTCAAACTATGCGAAACAAAACTTGTAAGAAACTAAAGTGTACATAGTAATTTATAACTACAAAAAAAGGTTTTATTGATACGTAATTAACATCAGTGTAGCCTACGAAACAGCAAATAAATTTACTGTATTACTAAGAAAATGCAGATCGCCTCGACTGCTTATGTCATGCTGAATCGTAAAGTGTAGTAGTACTCCATTATTATGTATTGTTTCAAGAAAATAAAGCCTAATTTGTAAATTAATATATATTTCTTTAATCCTACAACGTACATATCAAAATACAAATGGAATTAAAAATTTTTTCTTTCAAGAATGTCTGATAATGTATCATTAGTTGATTACACTTAAAAAAACAATGTCTGTAGTAGACATATTTTATCAACTTTTCATATACGGGGCATAATTGTAAGTGAGTAATTTAAATGATAAAAATCCAGCAGACTCTTTAGTATTTCTGAGAATAAGACCTGCTCCTGAAAGAGGCACGAAAGGTGTCGACTCAATTGTTTGGAGGTCTATGAAAGGAATAACATTTTGTCCTACATCTGATTCCAAAGAACTTTTTGTAAATTTAAATTCCTGATTGCTATCCTGCTGTTCATAGTTATATGAATTTTTAGTTGTAGATGTTCCTAAATCGCGTTTGTTCAGATTAATTTCCGTCCTACAAATAATTAAATATTATATTAAATTAAAGTATTTAATCAATAAAGTAGACAGCAAGTTGTACAAAATAAGTTACCTGTCATTAGATAAATTTGAAATCCACCTTGATTCGTGTTTTTTCAGTTCACCGCTGGAGAAATTAAACGGAGTTGACTGAATTTCGAATTTAAGATTGTTACCGTCCAACTGAAATCTTAATCCCGTGAGAACGTTATTTAAAGGCGCATCTAAGGTATCCAAGTAAACCGTTCTTTCGTTCCATGAAATTTTATAGTAATCTTTATGAAGCACAGCATGTTTATCAAAAACGGTGAAATTATCAACAGGTTTCCAGTCAACCGTGCTCTTGTCGATGTTTCCATTATCCACAAGTTTTCCTTGTTGAATTTGAATGTGAAATATGTTGTTCTTTTTTGCAAAACGCACTCCTGTCACTACACTGCCGACAAATTAAAAAAGAAATTGTACTAACTTATATATGCATGCAAGTTTTTATATAAACTTACTAATTATTTTGCAAATCCGAAGTCACATTCTTCAAACTAAAATATCTATCCATTTTGGTGTTTATATCTTCACAGGTACAAATGCAGAAGTCGCATCTGTATATCAATACTTTGGCAAGAGCATTTTTAACTGTTACAGTATTATTATTCTTGCAAGATTTTTGCTTTCCATAAAATTTCTGATTTTTATCCGAAAATCTGGCTTCTATGAATTCATACCGCCTGCTACTTTTTTTATCCTACAACAATAAATACGAAAGTAATAAGTACTTGACAATGATTGAAATATTCACCTTTAAAATTGTTCAACTCACCGCGAAACAAATATTTAGCACGTCACCAGAAGATTCACAATCTCGCACTAATCCGGAGCATTTTTTCTCGTATTCTTGGCAATGTGTTGATCTACACAAATCACGGGTTTCGTTATGATCTTCACAATAATCGCTGCATTTGTTATGGGTTTTATCGTAATACGTAAGTCCTGAATCTTTTTCATTCATAATATACGCTTGAAAAACTGGGGATAGTTTTGCGTAAGTCCAGCCTAAAAATATATAATAATATATATCCACTGGGAGATTAATTTTGTATTTACAATGAAAGATGTGTAGTTGTTTGAAACAAACCCTCAACGTGTTCATCTGGATCACAGTACCAAAAATCTCTAGGAGCTTTACTCATTGCATTCTTAAATGCTGCAGTCATTCTGGATGTTCTTCTGGCAAATTTTTCTATTGCATATTGACGCTCTGCAAAATTGCCATTCGGTTCTGAAAACAATTTTATTTTGGAATGAAATATTTAGTGCGATAATTTGATCAACACATACGCACAGCTAAAAAATCTTACTGTTATTAAACAAATTCTGTGTAGTATAAGCAAATTGAGTCATCAAAAGGTTCTTAATTTCGGCTATCGTTACAATCTGATATAATCTTTTTATTTCATGGTGAGCAGACTCTTTTCTATCACACATCATCGAAAATGCCTAAACAATTTTTGTCAGTTTTATTGCAATAAGTATACAATTTTCAAATATTTAATTAACAAATAGAGATATTACATACGATTTTTTTATTAGCCATTTTATCAAGAAATTTATCTTTGCTGTCATTGTCCATAATTAATTCGTAAATTTCATGAAGTAAAATACGCAGATTCGAGGCGCCAGGTTGGACAATACTGTTCACCATATCTAATAATGTTTTATTCTCATATTTTTCATATCCTGTATTTTTGATCGTAAAAGTATCTTCAAAAATGCCATTTATCTTATGTATCTTGCTCTTGATTTTCTCGATTGTTTTTTGCAATCTTTCATATTGGGGTAATACGTCGACTAATTTATTGTTGATTAATTCCTTTGTTTCTTTAACATCATCAGATACCGTACTCAACTTTCCCGACATTTCACTGATATTATCGGAAATGTCTATCAAAGCAGAATTCATTTCTTGCAAATGTTCATCGACTGCTGTCATATTTGGATTAATCATTTCTCTTACTTCATTATAGACTGACCAAAATTTAATAGCTGTAGTTAATACAAGTTTCGAACCAGGAATAAAAACGTTCAAGTCTTCTATAGCGTCTTCCAGCTTGTAAGTTGTTGTCATCGATGAAACTTGATGTTGTTCGTATATTAAGAGTATAATTAGACACCGTAATAGTGCACCTCGAGCCATCTTTGCAATTTTTACCAACCAACTTGTGATTTTTTGGGGGATGAAACTTGTCAACTTAAACTAATAAAACACAGTTTATATCCAAGATTTATTTTCAATCGATATTGAAAAAGTGTCTGTGCTTATTTCAGATGTAGTAAAACTTTATATTTTCACGTTAAAAAGACCACTAGTACTATCAAGGTTTGAACACTGTTACATAGCATTCTTAATAGACTGTTATGAACTCATTTTAATTGTTGAAAAAAACTATTTAGTCAAGTGTACTTTTTGTAGCAGCTTTTAGTATTAATGTCTTGATGTTTTTCACATAAAAAAATTTCAAGGTCGGTAATGACATAGTAATACAAAAGCAAATTATATCAAATTCACAAAGTAAAATAAATATTGGTGATAACGACTTTTAAAGAGTTTATATAATTGGAGATAAAAATGGTGTATCAATGTTATGACATTGGCATAGATCATTTGTGACAATAGTTGAAAATATAAGATGAACATGTAAATATATTAATAATTAATTTAACATCTACTTTTTTTTACTTTGCTTGCTAAAAAATATGTTGTATGAATTCAAAACTAGTAATCGGATAAAAAACTAAACGTGTATATTGTCATGACTATTGACTCAATATAAAGTCCAGCAACTATTGGTATAAAATGTACGATTAATAGAATTGATAAGCACAACGGCAAGTAATATATTTATATAAGTTTTTATTGTATCAAAATTAAATCAACTGGTGATATATGAATTAATATGTATACAATCCATAATATCAGTTTTATTTTACAGTATTCTATAACATGTATCGTTATCATCCAAGAATAAAAGTTTCCATTTTTACGTCAAAGGTTTTCCCATCTCTTTTATATCCGTTTCCTATTGTGGCACAATACAATCAGTTTCCAAGTAAGGTGCGTAGTTGTACGTTAACACTTTGAACGATAAGAACCCTGCAGACGCTTTATCACCTCGGTGAATAAGGCCTGCTCCAGAAAGAGGTACCGGAGGTGAAGACGTAATATCTTGAAGATCCATGAACGGAACTACAGTTTGACCTACATCTTTAGCTATAGAACTTGTGGTAAACTTGATGTATTGATTTTCACTAGATTCAAGAAAATTTGGATGGCCAGATGTTCCTAAATCCAAATTTTCAAGGTTCAGCTCGCTCCTGAAAAATGAAATATGTTTTGATTAATTTATTGTCAATCGCTGCATAATTGTAAGCGTAAAAAAATTGCAAAAAAATTGTATGCTTTACCTTCCGTGAGTACCAATTTTATTGGACATCCATCTCGCTTCATCATTTTTAAGTTCACCAGTGTAAAAGTTGAATGGCGTTACTTGAATTTCTAATTTTAGATTACCATTTTTCAATTGAAATCTGAGTCCAGTGAGAACATGGTGTAAGGGCGAATCGAAAGTATCTAAATAAACTGATCTGTTAGCCCATGTAATATTGTGATAATCGCGGTTGAGCACAGCAGATTCATCATGAATTGTAAAGTTATCAACAGGTTTCCAATCTACTGTACTTCTCTTAATATTTCCATTGGTCACGAGTTTTCCTTGTTGAATTTGAATGTGGAAAATGTGATTTTCTTTTGCAAACCTTACACCGGTGACAACCCTGTAAATAAAAATTCATGAATATGCTGAACCATTTAACGTTGCTCCTGTTTATATTTTTCAAATTAATTCTTACATATTCTTGTCCACATCTGAAGTAACACTTCTTAAACTAAAGTAACGATCCATTTCGTTATTCGTATCATCACAGATACAGAAGCAGTATTCACATTTTTCAAGGAAAAGATTCGTTTCCGATATCTTCACTTGTTTATTTGAACCACAAGATTTCTTAGATCCTAAGAATTCTGTTTTCTTACCCGTTAATTCTATGTATTCAAATCGTCTAGTACTGTTTTTGTCCTAAAAACAAAAATCGCATTATATGCAATCAAAAAATTTGACTACAAATTTGTAAAAATGTTGCTTACAGATAAGCAAATACGTAGATTTGAACCAGAAGATTGGCAGTTGTGTAGTTTTCCGAAACATCGTTTCTTATTGTGTTTATAGCAATATGCAGATCTGCATACATCGTAAAAGTCATCTCGATCTGAGCAAGTATCAGCACACTTGTTAGTTAATGGTTCAAAGTATTTAGAGATACCTGCATCTTTCTCGCTTGTCACATACGCCTGAAAAACTGGATCCAACTTGGCGTACGTAAGACCTGAAACAAAATTTTATGGTGGTAATTTTATATTAGTATATTTTACAACAAGGTAAGAAAGTAAGCTATTTCGAGTGAAAGTAAGGTGCCTTCTGCACACTCGACTTTACGACTATATTTTTAACACAGGCATAATATAGGGCCTTTTTAAGATGGTTGAAAATTGTGTTCTAACCTTCTATATGATCATCTGGATCACAGCTCCAATAATCACGAGGAGCTGCAAGCATAGCTTCTTTAATATCCGTAATGGTTTTAGAAGTTCTATTACAAAAATCGGTATTTGCATCATCAAGTTCCGTTACGAATTTAGTGGAATCTGTAATGAATTAATTTAAATTAAATGACTTTTCTACATATTACTAGGTTTATTACTAGGATATAAAAAATTTACTTAGATTAAATGCATTTTTTAATGAAAATGCAAATTGAGTCATCAAAAGTGCTTTTGTTTCAATAATCATGATACTATTATACAAGTTGTTTATAAATTGTTGTGCCGACTCTCTTCGTTTACACATCATTGTTTTTGCCTAAAAACATACATTAATTATTCTACATAAATTTAAAAATATGGTTGCACGTGATTTATAATTTAACTAGTAATAGCTTATACCAGTTTTTTATGAGCCATTACAGCTAGCATATTGGCTTTTGAATGCTTCTCTGTTAATAGATGATGTATTTGTCTGAGTACAGAACGCATTTCATTAAGACTATGGTCTGTAACCCTGTTTGCAAAGTTTAGCAATGTATCTTTTTCATAAGTTTTAATAGCACTATTGTATCGAAGGAAATCCACAAACAATGCATTGATATCATTTATTTTTCCATAAATTTGATCTAATTTATAATCTAGATTCAGCTCTTTTGGCAGATTATTTAATACTTCATCAGTAATTAAATCGTGTATTTCATGAACATCATCAGAAATATTGTCTAACTTCTCGGACATTTCGTCTAGTTGCGCTGAAATTTCTTCCAAAACTTCAGTAATATTTTGCAGATGTTGTTCAATCAAAGCAGTAGCGTTTGGATCAATAAGTTGTTTAACTTCTCCATAGACGGTCCATATTTTAATAGCTGTAGTTAGTATTGCTTTCGAACCAGGGATAAAAAAATTTAAATCATCAATAGCATCTTCCAAATGATATTCCACTGATTTTACTTGCTGCTGTCCGCAAATTAAAAATAAGAATAAACACAGCAAGGCACCTCGAGTCGTGTTCATATTTGCTTTGTTTTAAAATAAACTTGAACAGTGCAATTATATTCTTATATTAGACCTAAAAAACATAATATCGATTGAAAATATTATTTTTTGCATTAGTTGACAAACTTGGATTGATCTATTAACAATGTTATGTAAAATTTGAATCTATTCAAGTTAGTTTAAATTATTTGTACAAGTGTTTACGCCTGACGTCAAAAACGTAAATGACGTAACGTCGGAAAAAAATCGAAATAATAAGAATTTAGACGAACCTTCCCCTATATATTTAAATATCTTTATACTTCCATTTTTATATTGCATTATAAAATATGATGATGCGAATTGGAAAACAAATTTAAAAAATATATAATATTACAAACAGCTAATAATTTAAATAAAATTATGCTTTAATTTAATATATTATATCGAGTACGCATACCTTTAAAGTTTGTTGTTTTTCTTTAGGCATTTATATCCTATGCTTGCACGTTATAGCACGAAACCCATATTCAGAGAACACGTAGAAATAAAAGACATATTGAACGTTTCATGTTCTTCTTCATGATTTCATTACCTGGCTATATAATAGGAAAATCTTCATTATTCTTATAATAATATTTAGACAAGTGTAATATATCAGAACTTTCTTTATTACATCATAATTTATTCGATTTGGTACTAGTTGTATTTCAAATACTCTTTAAATATTGAACTACTCATTGAATAAAATCAAAGGAATTGTTTGATATCGTTGTCTTTCCAAAAAATTTATCGCGCTTTTTTAGTCTATTTCACAAGAACAATAGTTAAACAAACATTAATGTTTCAGTCAATTATTAATGTTTCCGAAGACTTCAACTGTATTTGTTGTACAGATTAAAGTCTTGTATTTATTGCCGTACAATGTTACTTATTTCAAAGTATCCCGCCAAGCCTGCATGTAAAAATATCATTTTTCCATATACATACATATTATTATAGTATATAGTATAGGATGTTTAAAAACAATATATGAAAACTATAGAGCTATTGAAAATTCGTTTTAACCCTGCATTGTTTATTGAATTATAATTCATTTGTTTATTCAGCTGAATTTCCGTTCATATCAATATAATTCTGATGCTCATTACATTAGACACTTTAATGCCCAAAACCAATAAACAAATATAAGCAAGATTTGAAAATGCTCTTTGTTTATATTTCAAAGATTATATTTTCCAGACAATTTGAAGGTGTACGCATATAATTAAAAAAAGAGCCTTTCAATATAATTTGCAATACCACGATTATTGATTTAACAGACTATCACTATTCAATAAACCATACTTAATGCATGTTCAAGGTAATAATGAAAATAATGTTTGTCAAATTTGAATACTTATATAAAAATTAATTTAAAAAATTGGTAAAGTACAAAAATTCAAGACATTAAAATAAGGAAATTTATACATCCTTTATTATTTACAAATATGAAAAACTTAGTCACTGATTTTTTTATTCTGTCTGTAAATAAGGTGCATAGTTATAAGTAATTGCTTTAAACGACAAAAATCCTGCTGATTGTTTATCCCCTCTATGTATTAAACCCGCTCCTGAAAGAGGCACTTGTGGAGATGATGTAATATCTTGAAGATCGATAAATGGAACTACTGTTTGTCCTACGTCTGTTTGCATGGAACCCGTAGTAAACTTAATAAACTGATTTCCACTCGAATCAGGAAGATTTACATACGTAGACGTTCCTAAATCCAGATTTTCCACATTCAGTTCAGTTCTGAAAATAGAACATAGTTTACTAAATGGAGTAAATGCTAATAATTTGAGTTGTGCATTGTAACAACGTATTAAATATTATAGATGGAGGCGATCATAATAACAAACCTTCCGAGAATACTTTTTGAATTAGAAATCCACGTTGATTCATAATTTTTAAGTTCGCCCCTATAAAAGTCAATTGGCGTTACTTGAATTTCCAATTTAAGATGACCATCCACAGTTTGGAATCGAAGTCCTGTAAGAACATTGTTTAGCGGCGAATCTATGGTATCCAGATCAACCGACCTTTCAAACCATGTAATATTGTGGTAATCTTTATTGATTAAAATCGTTCTATCGTGGATAGTGAAATTATCAACTGCTTTCCAATGAACCGTGGTTTTATTAATGTTTCCATTTTGTAACAGTTGTCCTTGTTCAATTTGAATATGAATAATATGGTTCTTTTTTGCGAATCGTATGCCCGTTACAACGCTAAAAAAGAATTTAAAGAAGTTTTTGCCATTATTTTAATTTGAAACTAAATAGGGAGTAATTAGATTTGCAAAAATATGATTGCATAGATAACTTACTAATTATTATTCACATCAGAAGTAACATTTCTCAAACTGAAATATCGATCGATTTCAGTACTTGAATCATCGCAAATGCAGAAGCAATATTCGCATTTATAAATATAATGGATATTTTCCCAAACATTTGTAGCAGTATTTCTTGCACATGATACCTTGGAACCTAAAGTTTCTGATTTTTTACCAATCAAAGTTATAGAATCGTATCTCTTGGTACTATTTTTATCCTAAAACTCATTGAATACAATTAGCATATACATATTAGCATATGTAAAGTATGAATAGAACATCAATTTTAATATCTTTCAACCAACTGCTGCACAAATCTGTAGCTCGGCAGAAGAGGATTTACAATCATGTACTCTACCCGAACATTTTCTGCCATGCTCTTGACAATATTTTGATCTACACATATCATAGGAATCCTTTCGTTCTGCGCAAGTATCTTTGCACTTGTTCGTATATTTATTCAAGTATGACGAGATCTGCGCATCACTTTCTTTCATAACGTATACTTGGAAAATAGGCGCCAACTTTATATACGTTTCATCTAAGGAATATATAATTATATAAATGGCTATAAAAAATAATTGGTACATGGTTTTTCTTTATTTTTTTTACTAACCTTCCTTGTGTTCCACTGGGTCACAATTCCAAACATCTCGAGGAGCCACGTACATAGCTTTTTTAATTTCTGCAATGCTTGCAGAAGTCCTTTCATCGGATTCACTTATTGCATCATCGAGTTCTGTTATAAATCTCGTGGAGCCTACAGAAGAAAGCATGTCTTTATAAATTAACATTTTTAAGGTGATAATGCTCTGGTTTTTAAATCGCGTTTCAACTTACTATTACTAAACGCATTTTTAATCCAGTAAGCGAACTGTGTCATTAGAAGACCCTTTGTTTCAACGCGCATTATATTATTGTACAAATTATTAATAAAATATTGAGCCGATTGTCGTCTGTTGCACATCATCGTAGAGGCCTATAAATACAATATACAATTGTTGTTTATAGAAAACATTTTTTAATATAAGTATAGTCAGCTATTGCATACCAATCTTGAATTAGACATTATATCAAGCATATTAAAACCTGTATATTTGTCTACCAATAAGTGATGAATTTGATTTAATACAGAAGGCAATTCGCTGAAACTGTGATCGACAACAGTATTCGCAAAGTTTAACAATGTTGTATTATCATAATGTTTTGAAACATTGTTATATCGTAGAAATTTTTCAAATTTTTCATTGACTTTAGTAATTTTACCATAAATTTTGACTAGTTTATTATCTAAACTTAATTCTTTAGGTAAATCGTTTATAACTTTCTCAGTAATTAAGTTTTTAACGTCTCTAACATCATCAGAGATATTGTCTAACTTATCGGACATAACATCTAATTGTTCAGTTATTTCCGATAAGGCATTCGAAATTTCTTGCAGGTGTTCTTCCATGACAGAAGTTGAATTTGGATCAATCATTTGTCTCACTTCACCATATACTGTCCATATCTTTATAGCTGTAGTTAAAATTGCTTTCGAGCCAGGAATAAAAAAATTTAAATCTTCTATGGCATCTGCCAAATGATACTCTACTGATTTAACTTTGTTCTGTCCGTAGAAACAAAATAATAATAGGCATAACAAAGTAGTTCGCAGTGAACACATGCTTACTTATGATCTTGTGAGCGTACTTGTAATATACAAAATAATATACAAACAAATATAATGTTTTAAATCAACTACAATGCGGGAAAAAATTATTATTAAAATTTATGAATCCCAAATATTTTACCTGATCAAGAAAGGATCATAGAAAATATTGTACGCTTACCTTTCTAGTCTGTTGAAATAATGCTTTAATAAAATATATATGCTTAGATTAGTGTAACTTTATTTCAGCAATTGGCATTTTGCATTGAAAAATCTGCTGAATTTTGTCATATACAATATACAAAATAAAACACATGTATTTTCAAGTATAAAAACATTTATTTGAGATTATAAGAAGTGGCTGAACTTCATCCTTATATTTTTTCTAGCTTGAGTTTCAAAAACACGAAACATACATTAATCTTAGTACGTTAAAATAAAAGTAACATTAAACTACGTATGCATATTTTTTACGACCCCACGAACTGGTAATAACACGGATATTTGCTTTTTTATATATATATATATGGATAACCGTTAAAACAATATGACGCCACTTTGTATACGCAGACACTGATTTTTACGTCTTACGTTTTTTACTGATTTTAATAAAGATTGCCTGCAGAAACAATAGGCATACATGTTTAGTTCAAAATGTCTGAATTTACGATAAAACGATATATAATGAATTTTAAGTTTAAAAAATATCCTTTGATTCTTTTCCTTATCTATACCAAATATATTTGTTTTCATATAGATTTCTATCTGACGGAAGTTCTGTTTCACTTTACTAACCCTTTTTTTCTGTTCTGTCGTATATTTACTGCAGCATTATTTTAATAAAAATTTTCAAATTTAAAGTTGACATCCTAAAAAAATGTGCAAGATAAAGTTAATATCGCTTATATATTAGCAGTATAGCTATATTTATATTTTTCATTTTTTTTTTATTTAAAATGAAACATACCGATAGTAAGTCGGAAAAATTGATATCATCAAGGTCACCGAAAGGACTTGATTCTTGCACAGGTTGACAAAAATTATCGAGTTGTTGCACGCCAGAGCTGTTAGTGACTTTATTTGGATCAGTCATGTGGGCGACTTCGCATGACGCTGTTTAAAAATGCAAAAGTATCTATTTATTATAATTTATAAATTCATGTACCAATTGTATGTATATAAAATCGTACGAATTCTGATTTAAGAATTTAATGTAAATAAAGTATAAAAGTAAAAACTTCCTACGCAAACTGTGAATAACAGAATTTGTATCCGGTACTCCATACATTGCGTTGGTTGAATTTGAAACAATATGTACTGAATTCAAATCTTTGCTAATTACTTCCATTACATCTTGTAGATAGTCATCTGCGTGTGATTTAAAAATATTAACAATTAAGTATTACAGTAATAATACAAGTCTAAATTGTCTACGTATTGTTTTTTTTTTTTCGTAATTTTACCCGAGTGTAGATTATCCACAAAATGACATGGTGATTCCTGTGATACTTCAACCAATAATTCAGTTGGTGTAGGTTCAATAGTATGATGATTTGTTGTATCAGTTCGTAGATCATATTCAATTGGCTTGTCGCTACGTTTTAAAAGATAATTTATTATCAAATCGTCATTATTTTGTACAATAATTATTCACCTTCGAACATTAGTGCCTAAATCATCAAGAGCAAGTTCCAATAAATTGGATTGCAATTTTTCAGTAGCACTATATGGTATCAATTGACATGATTCAGCTGTTTTCATAGAGCTTACAACTGGTGGCAATTCCCGAAGCTCACATGGGACGTTATTGAGCTGTCTATTTTTATCTACAAATTATTAAAAACAAAAGTTGAAAATACCTAGTATAATAAAACAAAATTCAAATAGGAACGTTTACTTTGTACTATTTCAGCTTGCAATGCACCAGCAACCATTGCCGAATACTCACTGAGCCAACAAATTTTGAGATTTTTAAGCATTTCTGTAATTTGTAAAATCGAAAAAATTGATATTTTATCTCGATCCCTCTATTGCAATTATATTAACGATAGTTTGAGTAATTAATACTTTACCTATGTGATACAATGGTTCAGATACGATGGGGTCTATAGGACTGTATAAGGAAAACCCTAAGATCACTTGAAAGCACAGTCGCACACAATTAAACTGAATGTCGTTAGGTAAAAATTTATGTTCAAATCCCGCTGTAAATATTTTTTTTTTTATTAACATATATATATATATATGTATAACTCTAAAAAATTGTTTAGTTTATCATTATGAAACTTACTATTAAACGGATCCACACTTATGCTTTCTCTTTCCGTTAATGATTCGACTATATCCTTGTTCGCAACGCATTGAATAAAGAGTTGCCTAAAACAGATTATATCCGCCTTTGTATGACTTTTACGAATGAAGGCAACTCCATGTTTTGGCCTTGTGGTTCCATTACAAAGTTTGTGAGGATGCGGTTTGTAAGGAGCATCTTTAGTAACACAAGAAATAACGACTGTCAGTGGTCCATTGTAATTAGTTACCTATAGGAAATTAGGATATAAAATTATATTAAAAAGTTTAAGAGAAATATAAATTGTAATTTTGTTATCATTCGTACATGCAATATCCGTATATTCATATACAGATAATTCAATAACATTCCGACGGATTGGGTACAAGTGCGAAGAAATTGAGCGCGCGTCAAAGTAAATATTTACAAGGATGCATATACTGTAAAGAAAAAGAATTTAATAATATTCATGTTAATATTTACCCGGATCGCCGGATAATTGTTTCTTGAACCTTTAATATAACGGACCCCTCCTACTTCAATTTCGTATCCGTGCATAAAACGTATATCCGAAGGTTGTTCGACAATTTCAATTTTTGGCTTGAGAAGCATCGTTTTACTTTCTTCCATGACTGCAGTGATTACTTTCCTAATGAAATTAAATTATTTATTTAATTGATTAATTTTCGAGACTAACATTTTTTTATCATTAAATTACAAATCTTACCTTCTTATATCCCTCAAAGATAAGTCTCAAAGTTAAAATGATACGTGTTGTGGTAACTAATATACTGCAATAAACACAATTTCAAACTTTTTAAAAATTGGTCACATCAGATTTATACTCTTTCACTATGCATACACGCCAGAAGATCTTCCTCTTCCACTTGTAATGATTTTTATCTTCATACATTCAATTTATTTTACTACTTGTGTACACAAAAACGCATCGAAAGCAAAAGTATTTTTATTAGAATATAGGAAAGTGCTTGGTATTAACAAAAGGAAAGGGAGTTATTGCTTTGTCAAGAGTTAGTTTGATGAGACTTGTAACAGAACAGAATAAGTTCATCGTCGAATATACTTACACACATTTATATGGGTACACAAGTTGGTATATTTTGAAAGGTGAATACTTGGAATCAGTTGAGACTGTAGTTTCAACGTTTATTATTACGTATATCGAGAAATATTGAAAACATATACACCTGTTAATGAGCACATGTAATGTGACAAAAGAAGTTGCTATTAATTTTACATGATCAATAAAGAATAACATTTCTGATTCATTACAAGTTGAAAATGTAAGGTGAAGTCATTAATACCCTATATTACTAATTCTTCTGGTTTGGTAAAATCAGTTAGAAATTATGTATCTAACTGACGACTGAACTTTGTTTGCATTAGTTTTCTTGGGTTATTATCACATTCAAAAAACCAACTAAATTTGTTCTCTTTGAATATTCGCGCTTCCAAGAATCCAAGATGGCGTAACGTATAATTACGGAACATGCCCGCTGAGAGGGCGTCCAAGTCGCTTAAAATGGAAAATATTATACGCGTATAATACCTAATATTCTACACGAAAAAGATGGCTGTCGCCAGTAGCGCGAATACTTATCAATGAAAATGCCGCGCAAAAATAAACAAACTTGGGGTTATCTATGCCTCTAATGTTTTAAAAACGTTTTTTGCAGTTGAACGTTTTTTTATTTTCTTACAAACTGTGTTGCAATCATGGACGATTTCCCCGATCCAGATGAATTTTACGATTTAGAGCATGCGGATGAATATGAAATTGAAAGGGAACTTGAAGGTGCGAATTTCTAACCTATCTACTTTTTTTTGAATTTGTTTACAATAATACAAGTCTGTGATGTAAAAATTTATTGATTTCGAGCAGCAGAAGCATCAGGAACACAAAAATCTATTTCGAACAGTATTTCTCAGCCACAACAAAAGACCAATGGGACTCAAGTGCAGAACGATACGCAGCAACCTGTTTCAAAACATTCATTTGAAAAAGAAATACAGGGTAACGAATTTCAGGCATTATCTGGAAAACAAAATGGTATTTCAAGTCAATTACCAAAATCTTTCGAAAATACCAGAAAGAGATCCATAGACCAAATCTCGCAAGACCAATTGAAAGATTTTGAGTCTTTGGACCCTAATGATTTTGACGGTAAGAAGTAATTTAGGTTCTTCACTTGCTTATTTCACATTCTGTACATTATTTATTTTTAATTACATTTTAATAATTTATGCAGATGTAATTGATTTACCGGATAAGAAAAAACCTTGTTGGACTCGACCGAAAGAACTTATGGAATTGATTCTTGATAGGAGAAAAAATCGTTATAATAGTAACGATATCAAAAGCAAATTTGAAAAAACTGTTACATCAAAAGAGTAAGATATTCATTGTTTGACTTGGCATACATTAAATTGAATGTACTGTTAATGTATTATACATCTTTTCAGTTACAAAAATTCTATATCAAGAAGAGTTCCAACGTGGAATTTTGTAGCTATCACTCGTTCTGAAGATGCAGAGCGTTTTTATGTCAAAGTTAGTGAAAAAAATTATGACCCAAAGAAGCTTCAACTAAAATCTGGTTCTTTATTAAAATCTTTTGATAAAATGAAAGATGAAGCTGAAGAAATTGTATGTATTGTACTTTAAATTTTTAAAACAACAGGTAATTTTGCTAATATCGATGACAAAATTCTTTTTGCAGTTAATAAAAAATATTGAAAAAGCTAGTCAATTACCATTAGAAACTGTAAATACAGAAAATGTTGACTGTCAACTGTGGGTGGACAAGTATCGACCCAATAGATATGTAGAGTTACTGTCAGATGAAAATGTAAACCGGTCTCTGCTCTATTGGCTTAAACTTTGGGATAAAATTGTATTTGATAGAGAACCTACAGTGCAAAAGAAACAAAACAATGTAGTTTCAAAATTTAAAAATAAATTCATGCAGAAAGAAGATATACCAGATCATGATAGTAAAGGCTTTCCAACTCAGAGGATATCATTACTCACAGGTCCTCCTGGATTAGGTAAAACTACGCTAGCGCATGTGGCAGCCAGACATGCTGGATATAATATTGTAGAATTAAATGCTAGCGATGATAGGGGACCTGAAGCTTTCAGGTACAATTTTGCAGAATAAATGTTAATTTTTTTAATTAATCTAAAATCTTTCAGTCTTTAATTTAATTTTAATTTTCTTTTAATTTTATTAGGGAAGCGCTGTTGGCATCAACGCAAATGAGAGCATTAATAGACAAGGATAGACGACCTAATTGCCTCATTTTGGATGAAATTGATGGCGCTCCAGCTGCTTCGATAGAACTTTTACTTAAATTCATTCATGGTAAATTAGCTCCAAAAGGGAAAACTGCAAAACCTGTTAAGGAAAGTGACGGATGCCGCCGGCCAATCATCTGTATATGCAATGACCTTTATACGCCATCATTAAGGTATACTTATTGGAAATAAAATATTACATCTTGATTGTATAATCCAGTTATTGAATGCATAATTACGTCATGTTTTCTCAACAGGCCACTGAGAGCCATCGCTTTGGTTATAAACGTTCCAGAAATAAGTCCATCAAACTTGGCTGAAAGATTGTCAGACATCACACGCAAAGAGGGTCTGCATGTGGATTCTAGACTGTTGTTACAGTTGGCCGAAAAATCAGCTTGCGACGTCAGAGCCTGTCTCGGAATATTGCAGTACACGGGAGGCGGAGCTAATATGTTGCAGAATCTCGCTTTGGGTCTGAAAGATATGCGAAAAGGTCTCTTCGATTCATGGAAAGAGATGCTGCACATCCCAATGACCAGGAAAGGTCATCTGACCAACACCGAGAGAGTCTTAAAAGTCATTAAAATCGTTCACCAAGGTACACTGCTTTCACTGTAATCAGCACAGACGTGATATTCGATCGAATGTTTGAATGCCGTATACTTTCATAGGTGAATCCGATCGACTGGTGCAGGGAATATTTCACAACTATCCCGAAACATGCAAGGACAAGATGATCTCCATATCCGAGGCTCTGAACTGGTTCGAGTTTTACGACAAAGTGAACACGCTGGTGATGGAGCGACAAACCTGGATGCTCATGCCATACACGACGTCGGCTTTTGTAGCTTGGCACCTGTACCTCGCAGGCACACAGCCACCGAAAATCTCGTTTCCCACGACAGTATTCGAGGTAGGCAGCCAATGAAAAGAGCGAAACGATCATAATTCATATATACTCGCAAGCAGTGGACAGAGTTTCGTTCGCACAGAGGTGCCAGAGATATTTATCGCTGTTGTTGGAGGCAATAACGGTAATGGGCTCTCCCTCGGCCTCTCCGTCTCTGCCAGGGCAGCAGCAGCAGCAGGTACCTGCTGTAACCAGGCGCCGTGTATACACTATTGCAGCAACGGCTCGCTCTGGCTTTTTGATTTATCCCCGGCTAATTAGAAAGACTAATAATTAATGCCGGCGCGCATTGTGCTAATTATCAGGGGAGAACCTTTTAAGAAATGAGAGAATATTCGAAATAAAACAAAGCAGCGGCTGTGTTTGTGCGCCGGTGTCGAGGCGCGTGCAGATAAGCACGCGCGCGCGCGCGCCTGTATACGAAGATGCAGAAGCTCGCGGCGCGCGCGCTAAGGTCAGCGAAGTAGCCCTCCCTCCACCTCGACCGACCAGCTATTCGTCAGGCTGTTTTTGTCGCCCTAATGAGAGCCTGAATTATTCAGGTCAGAGAGAGAGAGAGAGCGAGAGAGAGGAGTCCTCCCCCCGGGTCAACGATCGCCCCTTTCCCGCGTGCAGTGCTACGCCCCCGACACTCTGTCTCTTGTGATGTGCTTCCTCCTCTTCGTCCCCAGTCCTTGCAACGGCTCTCGTCATCGCAGCCGCGTTGTTCCTTTATATAAACCTCGTCAGCAGGAGGACAAAAAGAATCTGATGCTTTGACTTGTGTATGGGACTGCTGGGAAATACGCCGCGCGTCGAGAGCTTTGGCTTTTTTGCCGCTGATTATTTTTGCCTTTCTTTGTTCATCATTTATTTTACATATACTTGCAACTTTTTTTCTTAATAAATTTCAAATTTATTTTTATCTCTGCGGGGGCTCCACGAAATTTCAGATTGAGAACGCTTTAGCGCAATTTTTATCGTCACACTTTTCACCTGTCCTCGTTCAGCTGATTCTGTATAATAGCTTAACGATCCAACTTGTCGGCTAGTCCGTAGCCTTTTGAAAGAGTCCGCTTGCTTAAGATAATGACACCGAGATAAAAGCAAACCCGTCCTCTCATAGCTTGAGAGGCATTTTATGCAAGATAACTTGTAAAACCCTGTTACATGGATTTTTCGCGAAAACCTAGACAGGTTAATAACATATTAATTATACAAGTTTGGACTTAGCATACATCTGCGAAACTAAATTCTTTTTTTTCTTTTCCGCAGGTAAATCAGAAATTGGAGCGGAACAAAGCGATTCTCACAGTGACCAAAAAAACGTCTAAAATAGACATGGCAACACTTGTTACCGACGTTCTACCATTTCTACCAGATGTATTGAGCCCTCGATTGCGTTCGGTGAATATTCAACTGTATTCGGCGAAGGAAAAAGCGGAACTGGAAAAGTTGGTGAACGTGATGCTCGACTTTGGCCTATCCTTCGTCCAGGAGAAGAAGCCGGAAGGAGGATACGAATACTTGATGGACCCGTAAGTTTGCAGCAAATATCTAAACAAACATTGAAATGTCGAAATTAGATATTGTAGCATTAAAAATGAAATTTTCAGTAACATATGGGATATCGGTACATTTCCTAACTGTAAAGTCCGGAGACCCTTGACCTACGCTGTAAAACAGATAGTTATTCAAGAGTTGGAAAGCGCAAGATTGCAACGAGCTGCAATATACAACGGCGAAGCACTGGATAAAGATAGTAAGAATAAGAAGGGCAGCAACAAGCCGGCATTAGCTGGATCATCGAAAAAAGTTGACGACGAACCCGAGCCGACGTTGAGTCAAAGTTCCTCGAAATCGGATGAAAGTCTGCCGAACCATTTGAGGCAACTCAATCCGAAAGAGTTGGAACCATCGAAAGAAAAGGTAAGTCTACGTTGATTGCTATCCGATAAATATATATTTTACTACGTTGTAATTTTTTGTTATGATAATTAAGAAACTCGCGTCATTCATTGATTTATGGTTCGACATGACTATATAAAAATACCTCGGACACAATGTGTTTCCCCTCCTATTACGCACAAGTATGAATAATTCAATCTTCTTTCACGAGCATGATGTATTCGCAAGACTGGATAAATCAAATACTTTGCGAATCCAACGAATTCTTCGTGCGCAAACATTTAAGAATAATTCTTCAGTTATTTCTCTCGTGAAAAAGAAGCAGAAGCTTGTACATATGTTTGAAAATTGTAAAAGCTTGGTAATTTTTTACAAGCTACACTACCGACTTAAATGGAACATAAACAAACAGCAAAACGCGCATTCGCGCTTCTTCGTAAATCCGCGATTCTCGGGAAAGCTGCTAGAATTGTGTAAACAAAGAAAATCCTCGAGGGATTAGTTTATTAAGAGTAATGAAGAAAAAAAACGTAATCGTCGGAGTGCTTTGGATAAAAATTTTTCCAAAGATGGAAGGTAAAATCATCGATGACTGATTAAAATGTATCTCTATTAACGGAATCAGTCTACTCTGCAGTAGCAGCAGCGCGGAGATGTCGCTCATCAAAAAATCAAATTCCAATTTAAATTTTAGATGCGCTCGAATGAAAGATGCAGCAGCTGGCCCGATCCACCGCTAAAATAGAGCTTATTACTGGATATAAATGTCAAAGTCAATGAGAGAGGCGCATAAATTTCTTATTTTCATCAAGCGCTCATTTGAAAAGGATGCCGCAGCAGCAGCAGCAGTTGTATTTAAGCTTTTCTCTCTCTCTCTCTCCATTCGACTCACTCACAGTCCATCTCCATTATGTAGAGAGAGAGAGAGAGAGAGAGAGAGCTTATTCCGCGGCTCTATTCATCGCAGGAGACGCGTATCATTTTCGTCACTAAACTCTCATGCTCTTGCTCTATACGTATACATACATACATACACAGATAAAGCGGTTCTGCGGCAAAGACGACAGCTCTCGAGAGTGCCAGTATATATAGCGGTTTGATTTCGAGAGTAAGTAGCCAACTAAATGGTGTAGACGACGCGCGCGCACGCTCATTACTTTCTGCAGCCGCGCGCCGCCGTTGAAGAAGAAAAGAAAGACTATACTACTGATGTGTATTCGTATATGTAAGCGCTGCTGAGGAAGAAGACGTGCGCGTGTGAGGCGAAGAAGAGTCGAGCGTGGGAGGAGCCGAGCTGAGGTCGAGAGAGAGAGAGAGAGAGAGAGAGAGAGAGAGAGAGAGAGAGAGAGATGGAGGGAGTAAGAGCCACTGCTGCTACATCCGCAAGGCTATTATAACCGCTCAAGCGAATCTCTATTAAAACGTGTTTACACTGGCTTAGGGGTTGACTCAAGCCAGAGAGCAGCAGCAGCAGCAGCCCTTCTGCCTCGACGGTGGCGGGAGCCAAGTCTCTCGCTCTCTCTATCTCAGTTGAGAGCTCTATAGCCGCGTATACAGCCGAGTAATGCCTATCTAATTGTCGCGTGTATGAATAGTGAATCCCGAAGCACTCGAGGCTATGAACCAGATCCGAGCTAACACAAGGGGAGAGCCATATGAGCTAATTTATATTATGATAGCCCGACCTCCGGAGGGGGATGTTTCTCCGCTGCCGCTGATGCTTGTACTCGTTCGCCTCCCCTTCCTTCCTTCCTTCCCCCTTCTAACCGGCACACGGCTACACGTATACACACACACACACACACACACACAATCTCTGCTTCTCGTTCGAGCTCTCCTTCTTCTTTTTCGTGTCTGTATAAGAGCTAGAGAAGAAGAAGAAGAAGCAGCGCAAGAAACGCTTAGTGATCAAGTTAATCTGTTAGCGCGGACAAAGGCAATCAGAGCGTGCAGAGAGAGCGCGCACGAGAGAAAGAGCTTCCGGAGCCGATAAAAGCGACGAGAGGCATTAAGGGCCTCCGCCACGCGACCCGCTAATCGCGGGGGCGTCAACGCAACCCCTAAAGACCGCCTTAGCTCTCTTCTCTTCTCTCATTGTCATGTTGATGCTGTTGTCTCTGATGCGAGTCATCGAAATTTATGGCTTCTGCTGCTGCTGCTGCTGCTACTGTCTCGGTGTGGTCCGTTCTTTTGTATACAAAATTAATGACTCGCAAGCGAACCAAAAGCTTTTTACACCTTCTCGAGCATGGAGCTGTATACTATATACACGCTCCATTCGGCTAATGCATCACACGATTTATTAGAGTCTTCTGATGTAATGATGACGAGGATCGAATGACGCCGGAATTCGACATCAAGATGTTTGATGCCAGTCTATATTCCTCTTATTCTGAGACTCGTGTCAAATTACAGTCTATTACAATGGGGATGCGAACGCTTTGTCAAGGTTTCTTTATCATTTATATGGAACAGAGATAATTCGCGGAAAACTAGTCGTATGATAGAAAAGCAGACAATTGCCATACTATAGACTTGTTTCAAAGATACACACTGAAACTTGTCGGTTCGTAACCTCGATAATGGAGTGGTTTAATCCAAGTTAAATATAGGAATCGGTATTGAGTAAGAAAATATTATAACATTGTTCCGTCATCTTGTTTTCAGAAATGTCGAAACTTTTTCCAAGCCTTCCAAGTGTTGGGTCAAGAAAAATTGAAAGCCAAGCTGGCCAAGGAGAAAGAGTTGGGTATCGTTAATACGAGGATTGCCGAGAAAGAAGAAGAAAAAAAGGACACGACGAGGAAGAAAAATTTGTTTAGAAGCGACGTGTGGTTTCAGTACAAAGAAGGATATACTAACGCCGTCAGACGTACTATCCTAATGAAAGATTTCTTGTAAATCTCTCACGTGATCGCTCAGTTTTTATATGTGATGCGAAAACTGTATGTACCATATTTATATGTAAATTGTATTTATATTTTATACTCTGAATAAATTAGCATTCGTTTTATCTTTTTAATGAACGCGTGTAGCATGATTTCTTTAATTATATACAAATGCTTTTACGTGCGCGTTTTAAAAGTATTTCGATTAATTGATTCTCGTTTAATTACGAGCACCGCTCTTGTTAAACGCGGTCAATCACGCGTTGAAAGTTAATCCGTTATATCTATCCGGCTAACTTATATTGAACAACCCGGTAAACTGAAACTCTGTTGTGTAGCCGAGTAAACGCGGATTTTCGGGTAACCGAGTAGCAGGAGCTTTAGTGTCTTCTCTGTAATACACTTCGACATCGCGTTTTACGACTGAATGCTTTTCGCTATATTGGCTTTATCGTCGTTGTTGTCTATCGGCAAATCTCCAAATTGAAATTCGCGCAGTTTCCAGTAACAATTTATCGTATCTATATAATAAAATTTGCATAAAAATTTCGGTTTTACATTAACAATTGACATATCGTGATATTCGCCAAACTCAATAACAACCCTGTGGTTTCACAAAGCTCGCGATGCACATCCATTAGACTTGATAAACCAAATGCCTAAACGCAAAATTATATAATTTCAGCTGAATAATTACTCGCATACCTGTATATATATATGTATATATATACCGGCTTAGGCATCAGCCGCTTGCGCTTCAGCACACGCAATTTAACGAAGCCAAACTCCCGCGCGTGTGCGCATGCAAACGAGAGCAAACATCTAATAAATCACTTAATACATTTTACGAAAGTGGTGTGCGGCATACGCTAAAAGGCCAATCTATATAAGCACGCCGGCATGATAATATCCCTATACCTGATGCACTCTCGCGACTCTCTCTCTCTCTCTCTCTTTCTCTCTATATAGGTATACGTCCTACTATCCCCTCGTACAACACATAGTCTCTCTCTTTTTAACTGAAACTCGATTCGATAAGCCACAACGCACGCGCGGTTCGCCACCGCACACACACACGTACACACATACCAGCAGCTTCCTCTCACTTCAGCCGCATTTAATCTCCTGGCCCATTACTGCGCGCGTTCGTCCGTCGCTTTGCTTTTTCTCTCTTTTTGCATACACACGCTCAAATGCCATTTTACCGACCCTCCTAGCTGAAAAAAAACCCTGGGTATTATTGCGTGTACAATCTCTAAATGAAGAGCTCAAAAGCCGCACACGCCAGCTTTAACTTTGTTGTTTTATTTTCGGGCCTTTTTTGTACCTCCTGTTTTAGATGCGTTTTTTATTAATTGGATTTGACATTTTTGTTTCAATGCACATTTTAATTTATTATTTTATGCGTCAAAGTTAATTCGCGTAATAAAAATTGGTGATTGAATTCATGACTGTTTGTTGATTAATGATGTTTTACATACATGTATATTTGCCCTCACAATGGCATATTTTATTGACGTGTTAATCCATATTCGAGATTATTCTCGTTCTAAAAGCTGTGCGGTAAATCGCCCGACTAAACGGCTTAGTCGCATTGCCTGGGCGTGGATCTCATATTCATAATACATGAGGCGAGAATAAACTACGGGAAAACCCATGTGGCGACAGCTGTTTTACATTTATCGACCATAGCCGATTGTTTTGCAAATCAGCAAAGATCATCAGTGTAACCTAATGTTACACTAAAATTCAGACTCTATGACTGTGCACTAGATTTATTTCGATTTTAGTATGATTCTTTTAAAAAGTATATACCTCGAGAGAAAAAACTAAATTTTCAATGTTTCATAATACATTCTTTTGTATCTAGACGAATTCTTGCCGTTTGATTCAATTGATTGTAGCTTTGCAGACATCAGTAGTAGAAACGCGATATGATCAGACATCTACGCTGGGAAAACTTGATTGGCAATTTATTGAATAATAATTAAAAAATATCTGTTTTGCTTCATTTACCTTGTTATCGAGGTAATACTTTTTTCTGGTAGTTTAAAAGTATAAACAAAAACTAGATAAAATTGACTCTTGCAGGAATTGAAATGTGAAATTCAGTAGGAATTACTATCTAGGATTACTGTTGGATAAATAAACTTTTCCATATATCAATTTTAATAATTTTTTTTTTTTTTATTGAAAGACAAAATCATTTACAACGTGTGTATCAACTACATTTTGGTAATATAATCGGTTGCTTGGTAATCATTTTCGATATCATGTTTTTTTTTCTTTTACTAAAATTCATCATTGAATAAATATCAATCGAATTAATACTCTACAGCTTACGTCGCAGCGTAAAAAATGCATCAACTGCATCTGTCGTTGCTAATTATATTATGTATAACTTTTATTTACATCTTAAGATACGTAGATAACAGAAATTGAAAAAAAAAAATTCTCAACACACTGCTACGATGAAATGAGTGTCGAAATATCCAATATTCTTTTTTCAATAAAAGATAACAAAACATTACAAACAAACGTAATAACTTTTTACAATCAAACGATCTGCTCATCAACATTTTCCTTAAGAAAAAAAGCACGTTCGCCTCTTACATCTTTCTATATAACTCATTGAAAAAAGAAAAAGCGAAACAGTATAGTTTCAATCGATTTTTCCGATACAGAGCCAAATTGCAAGCTTACTTTGCATCAGTAGCTTTCTACACAGGCTAAAATGGTAGATCGTAGAGAGTTTAATTTCTGTATATACGATTATTCGTTATTGTCTTAAATACATTATTAATCCATACTTACACCGTTGTCGCCGCTAATATAATACACCACCGATCGTCGCTATAATATAGCAAACGAATCGAATAAAAAAAAAAAAATAAAAGAAATCCAATCATCATATCCCAAAAAAAAAAAAAAAGAAAAAAACGAGTGTTAGAAAGAAAGCTGTACAACCGAATGTTTGCGTCCAAGTTGTGGTCTAGCTCGAAAAAGAAATCTCAAGTATACAGGATGTATATATACAGCAGCTAGATACAAGTCGAGAGGGAAAAGGAGGAGCTAAATCGGAAGGCATCGTTAGAGCTTGCGCGAGTAGTAGCACGAGCTTCCGCTGCACACGTATAGCCTTTGTCTGTCTGGAAGTGTGTCTGTGTCTGTGTATGTGTAGGTGGGGGTGCGGTAGGGGATAAGCCACGATGTCGTTGATTAATACGGTTTACCAGTAAGTGTAACGGAGTGTGCAAAACGCCAGTAGCACACCGCCATCGCCGCAGTTTCTCCCCTTCCTGGAGGCGCGACGAACCAAACGCCGGCGCGTGCCGATCAATGGCGCCTCTCACGCTATTGGTCGGTTCATCCCCTCTCTTCTTGCAACCCCTCTTTCGAGAGTCTTGCTATCCTCTCCCCCCTCCCCCTACGAGAGCTGATCTTCTCTGTAAGGGAGGCAAAGCTTTTCTTATGAGGCGCATTGATTGCCAACAAACCCCCGCAGCAGCTTCTCCTACTCTCTGTATCTGGAGCCGCTCCTAGTTTTTCCCCGGCCAAGATTATTCCGAGGGCTGCTGTGTGTGTGTATGTGTATGTTGTTATAATGGAAATAAAGTAGAGAGAGATAAGGTTGCGTGGCTTATCGTGCGCAGTATCACACGACGAGAGAACTATACGATCATGACATAATAGAGACGCTACAATTTTTCCTAATAAAATTGCTCGTATGTTGTGCTTGCAATTGTGTGTAGTAGATATACAAGATATATATATAATATACTCTCCTAGCCGATAATAATAATAATAATAATAATAATATACAGGTTCTCTAAAAACGTCACTCGCTCGCATATACAATATCGGACACACGCGAACGATACTTCATGAGGCAGTCGGTAAACAGATCGGGTTGTTTCTCTCTCTCTCTCTCATCATCTCCATATAATTATACATAATAAATATTGTCTTAGGCCGCAACGGCTACAGCTGCATCATCATCATCATCATAATAATCAGGCACAAGCTGGTCCTATGGCTCCTCCTTGCTAGCAGGTTGAAGCTGGTGAACGACGCCCGGATGTAGGTGGTGATGGTGGTGGTGGTGCTCAGGTCGTCGAGATAGTCCAAGCAGTGGTGGTAAAAGTGGCAGCGGCAAAGGTGGAAAGTGAAAACCAGCGGCAAGTCCACCGAGAAGAGCCGAGGCAGTCGTGTGTTCCTGTGCTTTGCGTCGGAGCTCGGCAAGACTACTGCTACGATGAAGCTCACTCGCAGGACTGTTGCTACCAGCTCCGGTGGACGAGCTGGTCGTTTTGCAACAACCGCAGAGACTACCGGCACAACTTGCCCAACCGGCGGGTGACCAGGAGAGCATCTCCTGGAGACTACTACCTGCTGCCGAGGAGACGACGGAACGCGTCGAGTCCATCGCTGTACTCCAGAGGGAAGGTGCTGCCGAGACTAAGGAACTGCTTGGACTACTGCTCACTTGGAGCTTCGAACCGAAGAGTGGTGGGGAAAATTGGGCTGCTAGGTGCGGCGAGAAGAAGAGCGACGTCGCTGTTGTCTCCACCGGACGGAAACCGCCTCCGCTGCTGTTAAGGCTGCAATTTCAAGGAGAACTTTTTGTATAAAAGGTAATATTCATTTTCATCGTTGAAGCATAAATTAATTTTTCCGCATCGGATAAACAAATGTATATAACTCGGAGCCGATAATCTAAGCCGCGCCGAAGAAAGTTCAGCACAAAGAAAAAGTCGTAACTTTAATGACGCTGCATTAAAGTCCCGATGAAAAATTCAGCGACGCGACACACACACACACACATACAGAGCAGAGGAAGGAAGAGCTTGGGCAAAGTAGGAGACGCGAGAACGTCGGCGTCTGAATAAGTGATGGGGGATATATTTACGGCGGAGCGGTTTTAAATAAATTACGCATGCGTAGAGAAGGCGCCGGTACTAAATGGCGCGTGGCAAGCTTCCGCTCTCACCTCTCAACGGGTGGTCCTCCGGCGAGCGGTTCGCTTCCCCGGTCCGACTGCTGCTGCTGCTGCTGCTGTTGGGGTGTAGGCGTCGGAGTTGGCGTCAGTTGAGATAACGGCTGGGGCGAGGATGGCGTCGGGACGCCGTGCGCCGGTCGAGGAGACACCGAAGCCGACGTCGTACTTGGACTTCGAGAACCGGCTTCTTGATTGTTTGGACCTGATGACTCTTCTGGCTCCGATTGCTGCTGTTGCTGCTGCTGCTGCTGCTGCTGCGAGGATGGGTTATTGCCGTCGGCTGAGCTCGAGCCACCCTCGCGTTTACGCTGCTCTTCCTTCAGACGCTGACTCTTGCGCCACTTGGCTCGTCGGTTCTGGAACCATACCTGAGGAGAGGACGTGCGATTATGATTGTTGACAAATTTTTATGTGAAAAAAGAATTGAGAGTAATTAGAGCGGGCTTTTATACAATTATAGACATGAAGAAAGGTGTATATCTCAGGGGGGAAAGCGTTAATTAGTGGTACTTCTTGAAAACTACTGGAGAAAGAGAGAGAGAGAGAGAGAGAGAAAAGGTCGCGCGCATGGTTAATGAGAGCGACGTCGAGAGGATAGTATGTAGTCGGCTCGCGAGACTTCGGTAACGTGCCTAACATGACATAATCTCGGCTAAAATAGACTTTATTAAAGTCCCTCGACTCTTCTACACGTTTGGTCGGAGACAACATTCTTTCGTAATGTCGAGTGCTGAGAGAGCTTGCCTGGAGTCATACTATACACACACACATACTACTCTTTCTCCTGGACGCTTTCTTTAAAAATAAAATCTCACTGCGCTTTAGCTCTCAAACAAAATTACAGATATATTATAAAGTTATAAACATCGAGTTGATGTATCGAAATTGTTATACCTTATGTATAATATCTCGCCGTTGAATAAAGTGTCGTATATATATACATAGTCTCCGAGAAAATTCCCGTCGGAATTAAATTGCGCCCGACCTCCCCAATAACCCAACTCAGTATAATATAAAGGGCAGAATTCTTTTTTTTTCTCCCGAAAAATCCGAAATATTATTGCGACTTCGCGCAAAGGTCTTCGACAATCCAAATGGAATAAATATAAAACTTTCCGAGTACCTTTATATAATACGAGGTATAGCATTTCATTATAAAAAATTCTCTTAGTACACGCATGAGCCGCACATATATTATCAGAGAGAGAGAGAGAGAGAGGGCGCACAAGACGAGAAAGAAAAGTAAAACATATACAAAATAAAGTATATTTACAGTACAATACAATATCACACAGACAGACAGAGAGTCTGAAGAAGTGCGCGGCGGTGGGCGTTTGAAAAGTTTCGTCCGGAGGCTCAGGAAATGGTTTAATAAAATAAATACGACGAGCTTCGTTTCTGCCGCGATGGTTTTCCGAAGCCGCGAGGCAGTCTTAAGATGACGGCTGCTCTGCCGTAGGGAGAGAGAGAAAGAGAGTGAAAAGAAGAAGAAGAAGAAGAAGAAGAAGAGGAGAGAGGAATGAGAAGGAGCTTTTTCGAGTGGAGGCTCACGCGCGCGCGCGCCGCCAGACGGCCAGATATAATAATATCCTAAGGGTTGCTGGGACGAGTAATAGCTGGGAACAAAGCCGCGATTCCCTCGAGATCGGAACGTTGAATTTTTACCCCACTTCTCTCGCTCCGCACTTATCCATCTCTCTCTCTCTCCCGGCGGCGCTCTTATATTTTTTTTCTCTCTCTCACTCTCTTCGATGTGAAAATTTAATCCTAAATATGTCTAAAACCATTCGATCCTCGGCATCACCGCAAAACGTCGGATCGAATAATCCACTCCGAGTGTGTGTGTGGTTTATTTTTTTTTTTCGCTTGAGCAACGAGAATTTCCGGCAATTTATTTATGTCAAAGTGTTTACGTATGCGGGCGCGCTATTACTCTGCTGCTGCTGCTGCTCGTGAAAATTGAATTAGGCTCGGCTATATAGCTATTTTGAATATTGCCCTTGATATATATTAATAACGTCGGGCTGGGGTCGAGAGAGAGAGAGAGAGAAGACACGCAGGTATATATATATAAAGTGAATTGTCCTGTGCGTTATGTATACTCTTTCGATCGAATGTAAAAGGAGCGCGTCTTTTTGTATTTTAAATGAATTTCGAAAATATCATAAGCGACTGAAAATCAAACTCAGATTTCGAATAAGAGTCGTATGATATATAGAAAAAAAAGTGCGCGCCTCCTCGTTTGCGATTGAAAAGTACACACAGGTTTGAATGGAGTAAGTACGTATATGAAACGTGATTTAAGTAAATTGCGCTCGAGTAGATTTCTCCTGTGGAGGAGACGATGGAGAGAGAAAGAGAGAGAGAAGTACGTACAAGCTCGTCACGATGCAGCAGCAGCAGCAGCAGCGAGTATAGTATAGTAGTAGGCGTAGAACGTGCCTCGACGGCCCCCCAGGAGCTTCTAATTGGAGTAGGAAAGAGAACGAGAATGAGAGCAAGAACGAAAACGAGACGAGAGAGAGAGAGAAGCTGCCAAGTAGCTGTACTGCTCTGGTGATGCAGCGCGAGTGAGACTGTACACTGCGATGCCTGTATAGAGGGAGAAACGACGACGGCGACGAAGAGGTGGGGGACAGCAGCAGCAGTAGCACTACATAAACGCGCCTATTTGTCCATTATTCCAGATTCTCTTTGTCTTCGTTAATGAAACAATGAGTCTGCGCCGTAATTGCGTCATACCCGAGAGGCTGCACCGTCTGCCTATATGTATATATGCATACTATGCACTATATACATATACAAGCTTTACTCCTGACGCCGAGGTCGGCCTCAATAAACTATTACACACACCAAATCGCTACTCAATCCTGCTGACACTATGTAAGCTACTCTAAATCCTGTGTTTCTGATTTTTTTTTACTCCTCTTGCCTGACAAAATCGTCGCGTTGATCTCGTTGCACTAAATTTATAACGAGAGAGAGAAGAAAAAAGTTTCGACCGCCTCTAAAGCGTTAAAGAGCGCGCGCGCGCGCGTGTGTGTGTGGGAGAGAAAGAGCGAAAAACTTGGCTTTCAGATAATTTAAAAATCGCGTAATTCAATAACCCGCTGCTAAAGGGGGGAGAAAGAGAGAGAGAGAGAGAGACATCACAGAGGGTGTTGGAGCGTTTCAATCCACACACACACACATACGTACCACGCGCGACATGCACGCCGAAACTCAATTTCGCTATTAAACCAACAGCGTATTTCGGAATAGGCGCATAAAAGCAACGAGCGGTAATTGTGCTTCGCATGACTGAGTTATGTTTGCTAAAATCGTTAACGACCATCGCGGACTTCAAAAAGAAAAAAAAGCGTTTTTTTTTCACCGGCGTTTTTATTTATTTTGCGCGGTTTTTCAATTTTACGATTTGTTAGAATATATACGAATATATAAACGATGCATTTTTTTTTCTCTCCGCGAGATCTGACCGATCTTTTCTTCAGACTCGAGAGCGTCTATTATAATGTGCTTGTGTACACGGCTTTTAATAAGACACGTGCGCGTGTCCGTATAAGGGTGTACGTTTTCATGATGGAAGTGACAACAAAACCGCCGCACTTGTGCGATGTATATGTATGTTTTGTTGGGTAGTAAAATTTTGAATTTTTTTAACGATCGATACGATTTTTTTACTATTGTATACCGATGCAGCGGTGCAGCGATGGAAACCCGAGACACGAATATCATCGCTCGTACTTTACAAATCTACTTGATGTTAAGAGATTCGATAGCACACCCTATTTGACTCCCTTGGGAATACAGATCGGAGATGTAACTGTAAAGTTAAAATAGACATGCCATGCCGCGCATAGTTGCAGGGGAGAAATTGACATGAGAAAGTCGTGTAACTAGGGTGTATGATGGGAATAACTCGGTTAGGTAACGCGAATTTCTCGTTTTCATCCAAATACAATCATTTCAAATGTAGTCATATAACAATTAAAAAGAATTATTATTTGTCAGTAGAAAAGAGGAGCTTTATTCAAGCACAAGTCATTATGAATAGTAACGAATGTTTTTTTATATACCGTGCATTGTACAACCAAATTTTCCCTTTGCAACAATCAAGACACTGCAATCTTACGAAAAAGGGAGTAAAAAAATAAAAAGAGGGAATTAGATTTACATCGTAGAGACAGGGACTGAAGAAGGATGGATGGACGAGAGACGAAGCTGAGGAGGGAAGGAAGGCAGTCGGAGAAAAAGAGAGAAAGGGAGAGAGAGAGAGAGAGCAACAATCTGGCGAATTACCGGCTTAGTTCGTCAGGAGATTACGTCAGGTCGAGGGTGTCAGCGAGACCCTCGGGGCCTAGGTCCTTGTTCTCACACTTGGCCAAGAGGCACGAGCTGCTATTTTTCCCTTTCGTTCTCTCTCTCTCTCTCTCTCTCGCTCTCTTCCCCTTTTTCTCTTCCATCATACCGATGTTATATACGTCTCGACCGCGACTGTATTATACTACCAACTTTTCCAGAAAATATATACGACGTGTATAAACTTTAAATACAATCTCTGCGCGGGATTTCCGATTTCAGTGTATCGAAGAGGCAGTGAATATCACACAATAACGAGTTTGGAAAAGAAGTTTTTGAATTCAATCAGACGCGATCCTCGGCTCGAAAGTTGTATTATTATTCCATATACTGATCAACCTTTAATCTACTGTATCTACTTTTTCAGTTTGCGATAGGAGACGTTGAAACGCGATGCCGTTATAAGTATATAATAACGAAATAATAGCTTCGGAACTTTTGAAAAGGATCTGCGAGTTGAGAAAGTTTGTCTAACTTTATCAGTGATGATTACAAGAATTTTGCAATTTTACTTAACTACGACATCAACGAGATTAACGTCACTACCATGATGTAAGTATAAGTATAGATATACATGTATATATTTAGGTTCATCTACAGTAACAGTTGATCCAATTTACCTGAACTCTTGCTTCCGTTAAATTAATTTTCATCGCAAGATCCTCCCTAGTAAAGACGTCCGGATAGTGGGTCTGAACAAAGGCCGACTCAAGCTCCTCTAATTGCTGTAATGTAAATGTTGTTCTGTTTCTTCGTTGTTTTCTCCTAACGAACGAATCCTCTCCAACACCATGAAGAGCTGGATGATAGGCAGAGTAACTCGCGTCTGAAAAAAGTCGTTTCAGTGTTTGTTCGTTATTACATACGTATACGATATGAAACTTTTTGTTTTCATTATTATTATTACACAAATGTCTGCTTGTTTACAAAATTATATACCACTTTTGTAAGTCAAATTCGTTATAGTGTTATCAGATGAATTTCGAATGTTATGGAATGATATGCACGAGTCTACGTATTAGTTACAATCAATCGGGTCGCGGTTTGATCCTCAATCACATGAAATGTTGTACACAATTGCCATCGAAAATCCTTTCAGCTCATCATCGCAATGTATATTACTGTACATTCGATGTATTCCATTACATCAGCTGTTTGAAATAGTATAATCAATCCAATAATATCGTTATCGAGTTTAGCTAATGGTTAATTTAGAACGAATAGATCCTAGTATATATAGCAGTGCCATGATTAGAACCAAAGTTAAACCTTTTGTGTAGGTATTTGAATGTTAGGAACAAACTTTATTAGTGCACGCAATAAAATTCCATTCTGAGATCGCATGGTATTTGAAAATATAACTACATAACATAAACCGTGTAATGACAAAGGGAAGCGGGAAAAGCGAGATAGAGCAAAAGCAGAGAACCGGAAGAACGGAGATAGAGAGAGAAGCGTGGTAGATTTGGCTGCAAAGCCTGGAACCGCTCATTAATGATGCAGAGCAATCAGCGCAATTAATTACCACGGCGCTAAGCCGAGCTTAGCGAAAAACACAAATTAATTTCCTAAACTCATAAAAATTGACGAAGCTGGGCGTCCGAGCCGGGAATGCATTGGCAAAAATCTGGAAACGAATCGGATTGCGATGAAAATCTGGGGCTTTTATACTCGCGCGTGTTTCCAATTTATTTACTTTGGTTTTAACGTTAATGCTTTAAATAAATGGCGAAATTCAATTTTCATTTATGATTATTCATATTTGTTAACTGTGTTGGCTTGAGCAATTTTATTGTATTTTTAAATAATTTAAATTAATATGTAGTATATATATTATACGCTGCGAAATTTATTGAGATGAAAAATACCAACAATTTTATTTACTCATCGAGTATATATCGATGATTCACATAACCGCTATTTTGAATGTATCCATTTTAGATGTAAGAAAACGAATAATGATTCATAATCTAAATTCGATTTCCGGAGTAGTCGGTAAAGTAGGAATCGCCGGTATTTAACAGCCCCTTAAAACTTTATCGCGCGCAACATTCCCGACCGTGTCAATTTCAAGCCACCCCGTCGCAACTATCGAGATTTTCAACTTGTTTGGAAAAGAAAACAGAAAAAGCAAAAAAAAAGGGGCGGGGGTACAGATCGTATACAGATACCGGCACACGTATAGAGAGCGGAAGCCGCAGAAGAAGCGAAAAATCCAGCAATTATCGATTGGCCGTGTCGGCAACGCCGTGGCTATAGAAAGTGAGAGAGAAGTCGGGCGCGCTCGTAAATAAATTTAGCCGGTCCCGAGAGCTGAGATCCACTCAAGATCTTAGATTAGAGTTTGGAAAAGTAAAGCCAGCCGGGATCCCGTATAGCTCTCTCTCTCTTTCTCTCGAGTCATCAGTCTGTATATACAGCGGCAGTCGGGAGTCGCGCTGATCCAATTTATTAGCCGTATATACTTGAATGACGCGCGAGACTGGCGCACGCTCTGCATCGAACATTTCTCTCTGTATGTATCCGCACCCTGCATTCACACACACGCACACACACACACACACACACACACACACACACACACACACACACACATATAAAACTATATAACGGCATTTTCGGCTCTGCAGATAGAAAGAGGGACTATATACGTATGTACCTACTGCAGCAGCGAAATCTAATGAGAGCGCGAGCGCCACTAATGAGCATAACGAGGTAGTTAGATGTTGGAGGAAATTTCGGTGCGGGGACGCCACTGGCCACTGCCACTGCCGTTGCTGCTGGCCCGAGTGAGCCACTTAGCGACTTATCACGTAGTTACCTAATCTGTTTATCCCGACAAGAGAGAGAGAGGGAGGCTCTACTATATACCGGACAGGGGAACGATGCCCGAGAACGTCCCCAGGGCCGCGTCTTCGACGGCACAGCTGGTCTATGTGTGTGGTGCAGTGCATGTCACTCTCGTCGTATGTCGTATAGGTATATATATAGGGGGAAACCCGGCAATTCCTTTCTGATGTCTATCGAAGGATTCGATGATTCGAGTATGTGTGTGTGTGCAGCAGGCCAATTTGAACGGCTTATGCCGAGTAATTTGCAACTCTTTGAATCATTCCATCAACGCGCGAGCACTCGATGTGTGATGCTGATGCTCTGCTGGGAGAAATATCACGTACGCGCGTCGATTGAGTTTAGCTGCTTCATTAGATTTCGTATATCGTCTGTCTCTCGATACAATAAGTCTATTACTCTGTATATACTGTTTTTCCTTATGCGCGGTAATAAATAATAAAACGCTTGTAACTTAATTACGGATTTGAATAAAAATAAAAGAAAAATTATACTCACAAGGATGCGTCGGTGCGAAAGGATACTCGAGCGACGGAGGTAGCCTCGGGGCCGGTAGACCCGAGGGGCAGTGGTAGCAGAACATCCCTCCAGCCCTCGCAGCCCCCGGCCCTCCGGCCAGTGCCTGCTGTTGCTGCTCCTGCTGCGATGATCGCTGCTGCTGCTGCTGTGCATGAACCGACCCGATCTGAAAGAGCAACTGCGCGTGAGTTGATCAATCTGACACTATGTATACTATTATAGATATATGCGGGTATATATTATAATTAAATTTTTTTTAACGTCTACATATAAACGCTCGTACGAGAGAACGCACACATAATAATATAAAGGTCCGCGAAAGCGAGAGATTCAAAGTTCCGAGAGAGAGAGAGTAGTATAACCTAACGAAGTTTTGTCCCTAATCAAGAGTAAAGTTTCCTCCAAGTCGAGAGAGCTAACTGAATTCCGCGCATCGCAGTAGTCTAGTCTAGGTGAAGGGACTATACACACACACACACACACACACACACACACACGATGAAAAATTAACACGCACATGTTTAATTCTACCTCTATATACACAATACAAGTAAAATCCGATAACACACGATTGCATCTCTCTCTCCGTGCATCATTACTTCCGGTAGCCTCTCGAAAATGAGATAACACGTCGATCCCCATTATATACTGTATACCATAGAGAGGGAGAGAGGAGGGGCATTCTAAACTCGCGTAAATAAGTAACGAGGGTATTGAAGCCATCGCTCGCTGGAACTTAATAAGCCGAGAGTCGTCAATTTGTAATGCGAGTGCGCGTGTGCGTGCGAGAGAGCAGGCGGCCTTTACGTAACGCTCGCCGCCGCCGCCGCCACCGTCGGCTTTGCTGCTGTTACTATACTATACAGCGCGAAGGGACAAATTGAATTTTAGATCGCGCGCGCGCGCGCATCACGTCCGCTCACGCAGATGATACTAATTGAAATTTGAAATTGATATTAGAGAATTATTACTACTATACCCTTCTAGGGACTCTCTATCTCTGTGATGGCGAGTAAATGAAATTATCGTCAATGTTCTATAACGGAGGTATAATAATTGTTGTCAAATTTAATGAGCTGCATGTATATGTGTGAGGCTGAGAATTCTTATGATGATGAGTGTACTCTATATAAAACACATACACACAGACCGACGACGATGACCCCGAGAGTAGAAGATGATCGGATTATAAACCTCGAGAGCAGATGTTCAATTTGAAACACGAGACACACAGACACACGGTTATAATGTTAAGCCGAAAATCGCGTTGAATCATTAATGCGTCCATCTTAATATCCGCGGCTATACAGGATTCTCCCGCGAAAATACTACTGCGCGCTGTCTCTATACTATACACAACAGTTTCGAATCGAAGTTCAATTATTGAGTATACATATACATCAGAGAGTCGGAGTAGGCAGCGATCGACGTGCGGCCAATCAACTTGTCTGACGCGTAGCTCAGAGCTCGTGTACAGGGAAATTAGATCTACCGCGGCGGCTCTAAATCGAATCGAGAGGCGGAAAATTAAGGCCGCAGTGTGTGTGTATATACATATTCGAAAAATCGCAAACATTATTATATTATATGTATAGGTTGAAATTTGATCGAGCGCCGGCATCAAAGGATGTACAGAGTAGCAGTGTAACCTGCTTGCGGGGAATTTTCACCCTAATACTCGTGTATGTATATAGATTCAAGAGAGACATCGGAGAGAGGGGAGCACTTACTTCCCCATTGTGCGTAATGGTACGCGATACATCGACGCGTGCGCGTATATATATATATATAAGAAGAAGTGCAAAAGTAACAAGCATACGCTCTCTCAACGCTGCAGTATACTGCGCCAACAGAAGGGACGAAATGGACCGAGTCTAATCCGCGGCAGTAGACTATACACAGCCCCTATATACTATACTACATAGATGTTTGCTTTCTCTCTTGTGCGGAGAGCCTAGAGTCCATATTTACCCCCGGTTCTCTCGAGAACTGCATGTACATATATATATATATACACTATACAAGCTCGTCGGTGTGCGCTCGGCAACCAGCCGCTCGTCGAAGATTACGCTACTACTGTTTTATTGCGCGATCATCCGATTGCCCCCTATATATATACATACACCGCAAAAGGGTTTGCCGCACACACGCACCGATCACGCGCATTATTATTGCGGCTACTGAGCTCTTGACACTTGCTCTCTCTCTCTCTTTGTATATAGATCATTGAGAGCGTTAATTTCTGCGTGTGGCTTATATTCGCGTAAATTTTTATTTATGGGTATAAGATCGGAGTGATGTCGTTGACGGCGAGTTCTCGTTTGTCTCAATATGCGCGCGATGCTAGTGGTGAGAGTTTGCGGGAGAGTGATGATTAAAAAGTGATATACGTTTCTAGATTGGGTATAATATAGTGATGTGGCTAGCGCGCGCGCTCTCTTCGTTAATTTGCAGGCTGATGATGTCCTTGGCGGGAATTACGAGTATTAGTTGAGATGAAGAAAGTTGGGATTAATTGGATACAAGTTGAAGTGTTCTTTGTTTTTTCTTTTATTATATTACTGACTGTACGCGTATATGAGAGCGTGCGGGATTTCTACACAAAACTGAAAACTTTACTATTATAGCAAAAATTCACACTACAAAAATAACCATCACACCTCGACAAAAAAAAACGAATCATCAGCTTCACATACCAACATCTCTAAAAATAATACTGATGAAGCGTAAATTCGAATTTCCAGGAAAGCCATCAATACAAGCTTGCAAGCTTGCGGATTCTACATTACAGTATATATACAGCGCTTGATTATTGAGCCGGTAATTGTATAATTGCTGTCGGCGGCAATGCGAGGAAAACGCGGTTAAGTCGACGACGCGAGACCCGCTGTATATGCCAACTCACTGCTGTATGACGTCAACATTCAATAATTCGACACGCGACATATCGCGACAATATCGCGCGCCGCACGACTGCAGCAGTTATTGCGCAATTAGCGCGATTCGCAATTAGAACTGATATATATTCCCGCGCATAGCTGACGCTTGGAAAATAATATCTCGCGGTTTGTTTTAATTATTGCACTGTGTGTGTGTGTCGGATTTGAGAAAAGAGTTCATCATCATCCCCTTTGATACGTTATAACGTATACAAATCGACATCTGTCACCGAACGGATAATGTGTGTAACGAGCGGCCAAGTGAGATTCTACGTATTATAACGAGTTTAGCGTTGTATGTGTACTTGATGTATTTTACGCGTTTCAATTATGTGTTCGCCCATCTGTGTGTGTGTGAGAGACACTGATAGACTCTGCGTGTGATGCTTTATTATTCGATTGAGGTTACGCAAGCTATTGTTGTACGAGGGAAAAATATGATTGATGCGGAATGATATTCGCTATATAAAACTTCGGTTCTCTGATAGTCAAAATTCAATTTCTCTATATTACATAGAAAGTCTCGCGGGAACTCGATTTCATAAAAGCCTCTCTCTCTCTCTCGCGTCAATTAAAAAAAATTCGGCGCTACTGCATCATCATCACACACACAGAGAGAGCACTGCGAAATTGAATGTTTTATTAGCGTATATAAGCTATAAGACACAGGCTAGAGGCTGTGCGAGTATATAGCGCGGAAAGCGCGAAAGCAAGTGGGTAACTCAAGGAATGTGCGCCGCCGACTCTGACGACGTTAGTCGCCGGCAGTTCGCCGACGGCGTCGTCGTCCTCGTCGTCGGTCTGCTTTATTAATACAGAACGCAGTAGCGAGCTCACGAATTGGAGAGAATTAATTAAGCAGCTGAAATTGGATGCAGCGCGTTAGCCCTTATTCTTGGATGACACAATTCAATAAGCTTGCGGGCTCCGAGAGTCGAGTGTTCTGCTGTATATACGTGTATGTGTGTGTGTCTCTATGTGATGCTACGCCGTCACCGCGTGTGATAGCACGCTCTAATGCGGGATAACGGCATTACGAGATTCTCTCTCTACCAATCATCAACTTCTTCGCGATGCTCTTGATTCTCATCTCTCTTTCTGTGTGTCTGTGTGTGTATATACTGTCAATATAGACACATGTATGCGTCTATTATCTCGAGTTCCGAGAAACAAAGCAGCGCCAATATATAACGCCATCAGCGCTGCCGCTTTAGTCATTCTCGCATCTCACTACTGCTGCAGATTCTCCAGCTTCATTTCAGATGACTCGCTGTGGAATTTTGATTTTTCGCGCATATTACATAGAAAAAGCAGCAGCAGCAGCTCAAAGTACAATAACGGCGGTGGGAGGCGCCGTTCGAATAACGAGAAATTTAAAAAAAAAAATCGAGGTCGCATATATATAACGCGCTCCCTTTTATATATCCACTTTCGATCTTGCATCTCTTTCACTCCCCACATCGGCCCGAGGCGTCGCTCCGTATATAGTGTAACTTTGTACCCGCCGCCACAATATGTGTGGGGATGAGTATACAACACACTTCTGTATAGTACGGTTCAAAAGAATCAAGCTTGGCTCTTCCTCGTGGATAAAAAAAAAGAGTCGAAAGTCACTTTTCTCGCTTCGCCTGTTATACGCGTTTTTCTTTCAAAAGAGCAAGTGCAATAATTTTGAAATAATACACAGTAATATATACAAATACTATAAGCTATTTTGCGGCAATTAATTCGCGCAGAGGCTCAGGTGAAGCAGTATAGCAGTAGCAATCGTGTATACATCCAATTTGAGTGTAAATCATATAACTTCTCTGCTATACTATACTCGGCTAAAATATGCGACAGCTATGGGGTTGTGTCTGGGCTTGCTTATTAGCAAAGTGCAACTCTGCGGCACAGCCGTAACTGAGAGAGAGAGAGAGAGTAACTATACTCTCCGTTTATTATTCCAAAGGGGCTCAGGTGCTCGCGGTGTTCCCGTCGGGGTGTAAAAAAAAAATTAGCCATAAGGGAGAAAGAGAATCTGTGAGAATATAAATTGCGTTTGATAAAAGTCGCGCGTGTATAAAGATGCATAAACGCATGACAAATGGAATTCCGGAGACGGGACGGAAGGTCCGGTGTGTGTGTATATAGGTATATACGAGCGGTCGAGCGTGACGAAATCGAGTCGAGTGGATCGAGAGAGAGAGAGAGAGAGGCAGTATCCAGCAGGGTATCACGTCGGGACATTGAGATTCCGATTGACTTCCGGTATATAAGCCCAAGCGTAGCAACACCCCTCTCGACGTTGCCCCTCTATATATACACACACACGAGAAGCCTTAAGTGAAAAGCGAGAGAGAGAGACGACTCTTCACAGTACACAGACACTCACACACAGACACTTCATTCCAGTGCATTACGCATGCTCTCGCGCTCGATCGAATCCTCGCGACTTGGGTCTTCAACCGAGCGTGACCGTATAAATAAAGCGCCGCCCACTGCTCACTTTATTATCGCTTTATTCGCCTCTTTTGTCTACGCTTTATTTCTCGCTCTGCAGTAGTCACCCTTGAGATATCTGTATATGTGTATATACGATGCAGCAGCCCCTCTTGGATTGTTCTTTCTTATCGACGCGCGACAATGCGGAGCCAGTCTCTCGCTGCTGTATATACGCCTTCACGCCTCGTTCCACTCGTAATAATAAGCGGCTGATGCTGATTATTTTCGTGATTTATATATAGGTATATAATAATGTGATTCGCGGCTTTGATTCATTGAACTGTTTATACCGGACTTATCGATTCCCGGTTATTTGCAATCCGTCCTGCGAATTTGTTTTTCGTGTATACGGGAATGTTTAATTATTCAGCGGCTCATTTTACGCCAATCGAATATTTATTTTTAAAAAAAGTGCATTTTTTTGGATGACATATCGCTCTATACGCTGATTCAGTATGTCGAGAGTAATTACAAGCGTGCAGGACAATATTTTCGTGAACGAGTGGGTGGCAAGCTCATAATTGAGGTTGAATCAATTTTTTCTCTCTGTCTCTCATTTCATCAAATGACGTGATTAATTTTTGAGCGCCAGTATAGGCACGCTCGTCGCGAGCCGGTTGGAAATCCTTTTTGTCTGCGGCGCATAATTGCTTTTGAATATTTCAGCGATTTATATAGAGCTTTCTCTCTCTCTCTCGTGTCTTTGTTATATATATACAGAGGGATATTAATTATATCCTCTCGTGTTTGCATCGGCAGCTGCCGCCTGTAATCAATGTGTGTGTGTGTATATATATAACGTTGCATCGCTAGCGCGTTTTAGTGATAATGCTGTTTTCTTTGATGTTTGCGAGATATTGGCAAAGTGGCGCATCGTGTGATGCAGGTGAAAGCCACTGAAACCGCTAAACCGATGCGATTAATGCGATGCATAGACAAATAAATTACTTATCACGATCGAGAGCTGATCAACGGTTAAACGGATACGTTGGCTTGTTTTTACTCGTCTCTGTAATCATTTTACCTCGAGTTTTATTTTTATTACACAAGTAAGTAGAAATATCAGGATTCGGTCAGGCGACTTGTTGAGCAAAAAAGAAAGAAATAATTAAACGCATCAGTCAAGTTGAAAAAAAAAAAATTCACTGATCTCGATTTCAATGACACCAATCGCGAATTCATGTCAATTGGTTTAATTAAATGACGCGCGTATATGTGTGTGCGTATATATATATATTTTTTTCGCATCGAAATATAATACATTGCACGCGTATATTCACAAAGTTAAAAGCGCAGAATTTTTATTTTTCTAAAGCAACGATATATACGAGGTTAATCAATTTGAATTCCGCGCATCAATGTTTCAACGGATCCTTACGTAATAGCATCAAGAATGAAAGAACACACACACACACGTTATACACACGCGCCGATCGATTTAATAAGACGACGAACAATATATCTATATATTGTCAGTGTATAATAGTTTTCAACAAGCTTGCGCGAACTTTTTCGACTAACTGTACAGTAAGTCACGTCACGCAGTTATAACAATAATAGCATATATAATATACTTGGCAACGCGACGCCTCTGTATATATGCTATGCATCGCACCAGACACAACACTCCAAGAGAGAGAATTCATGGATGCGAGCATGCGGGATCATGTAGAGCCACTATGGCATTGATTGAATTAATCTGTCAATTTACCAATTACACGGATGAGTTTGTTTGGCGCGGCTCTTGGACTGCTCTCGTTTGCCTCGCTTCTCCCCTCTCTCTCGATCATTTACGCTTACATATATATACATACACCGATTCCCCACCACTACTACTACTACTCTACGCGCATGTATACACACATATGTACATATAGGCAGCCGATGTAGTATATATATATACGTATATAGCATCAGCAGCAAGCAATACGTAACCGCGTGGCTCGAGGCACAGATTCAACGAGCTCAATTGGCACACCGAACGAACGAGGAGAGGATCGTATTGATTCTTCGGTTACACGACGACGACGACGACGAGCAACAAGCTCACCGAACTCTCGAAGAATCTTTTTTGTCGAATCACGCGATGACGATACGATATTATATATATATATATATAGGTACATATGCGTGTAGTATGCAGATGTGCGAGTCGAGGATATAGATATATGAGTATATAGGCGAACGCGAGGAGATGATTGTATTTCGATCGGAATTCATTTGCGCTCAGAGGGGGGAGATATCGTGGTAATTATCGGAATTTAAACTATTAATGCAATCGGACGACTCTGAATAATCAATCGATCGCTATATTCTCCCTCTCGATTTATTATTCATCGATGAATTCTGCCACTCTATACTATTACCATATTTTTGCCGTCTGACCATAGCCGCTCGTTTCTACTTGATCGTGTTTTAAGGCAATATTATAGGTATATATATTCACGTTCGATTAATCGTCAAAAAAAAGAGAGGGCAAAAGTACATGTAGCAGGTGACTTTGTATATATATATACCTATACCGAGCCGTGATACGTGTCGAGAATTAATGCCGGAGAGAGCAAGAGGAGTCTCTCGCATTATTGCTCGGCCGTAAATTTCGGCCGGAAGACGATTTAGCGAGGAAGCAGTATAGCGTTGGGGGATAAATCTTGAAGAAGTCGAAAAGCGTAAAACAGCGCGCGGCGCTTGAAAAGCAGCTATACATATATATATACAGAGTATAGCAGCAGCGAAGCACTGCACATCGCGAGGATATATACACGTTTAAAGGATGCTCCGATCCTCCAACCAGAGACGACGAAGGCGTGTCTTGCCGTACCGCCACTTTGTATCTTCCCCTCGCTCGCTTTTCTTCTGTGTAGGTATGTGTGTCTTGAAAACGACTCTCTGTGTATACGTTTATGTGTGTATGTATCCTTCCTACCGAAAATCGCATTTTTATTGACCACCAAGCTATATACACACTAGGCAGCAACATTTCTGTATTAACCTTCTCCGCGCGCTTCCCTGATCTCCTTTCCCACTTTTATCACTTTTCTTTCTATATATATACGCCGACGCTCTCTTTCTCGGATACATATATACATGTATATACTTCGTTTCCATCGTGTGCAGCTTACTTTTATTACGTGAGCCCTTTCTGTAACCGCGCGCGCGACGGAATAATCAAAATTCACTTCCTTTCTATTTTCTTCGTCTCTTTTTATTCACGAAATACGGCGTTCTACTTTTTTACGTTTGCGCTTTATTTGTATACTTGGCTTTTGTGTAAAATAAATACCGAGATTCTCTATATGTCGATTATTCTGTGTTCTATAGTTTACACAAAGTCTCGAGTGTATTATGGTCATCAACTCTGCCGTTGACTCAGTAGCGTCTATACCGCAAACTTCTGAAGGCGGATGCGAGAGACAACATTCAGTTTGAAATGATTCGCTTGATACAATTCTCAACATTGTGTCAGGCGAATCAGCGCTCGTTTACCATTGAAAAACGACAATGTTGAACGCGGCTCGGGCTTTATTATTGAATAAAGAATTGATATACACTCGTATACGTTTCTCCGGGCAAAGTTTATTGCAAAATGATGAGTTTTTAAATTTTTACAATTATAATAATAATAATATGCTTCTGTAATTTTATGAAATTATATGGCACTTTAATTATGCATAAGCAATGTGCTTTCCGAACACTCGATTACGATTTTCGCGCATAATTTTAACTCGATTCATCCATAATAAATAATTACCAAAATTGCACATGTCATCAATTCGCGCAAAATAAGTTTCGAACTATATTTCGATTCCTGTTTAAAACTCAATGAAAAGTTTCCAAACACGCAGACAGCGCATAGCATAGCAAATTACGTCTGAAAAGTTAACGCGCTTAATTATTAAGTAACCCGCTGCAGAACCAAAAGTTTACGCGTATATGTAAAATTCAATTAAATCGTCAAATCCTGCTGCTCCTATAATACAATTTCGCGGAAAGAAATTGATCCCCTGAAAAAATAATAAAAATCAAAATGATGATGAAAATAAGAATAGGTGAATTCCGGGATCGTATATATAATACACGCACGAGGCGACCGCAACTAAATCGTTTGACTATAGCCGAAACTAAGCCTTAACTTGGGTTATCTCACTTGGCAATTTTCAGTGACCTACAAGTTAGCGCATTGGATCGAGTAAACATATATCCCGAGAACTTGGAACTTAACAAAGTGCCCCGGCGCGCGTATAAAGTTGTCCGCTAGTGTATCAAACTGAGAGTTAAATCGGTGCTCACTTATAATACGAAAAGTTTCTTCCTTCTTTTTTGCATTAATTTTCAACAACAATGTACAGCAAAAAAATCGATTGTTAATTAAAAAAAAAAAAAAACAACTGCTAAACTTTCTTCTTTCAGCTCTCAAGGGTTATTTACAGGATATAAAGCCGCTGTAACATCATATTTCATCTGCATTATTGATATATCTCATAATACAACTAGGAAAAGTGCATCAGCCGGTCTGCATGCAAAAAAAAAGTGATAAAGTCATTGCCGTGTCCGCAAGTCGCGCGATATATATCGCATTACGAATTGAATAATGAAGAGTAGTCGTAATCAACGAGCGCGCGCGCGCGCGGGCGGCCGGTTTGAAATTTGCATATTCCTCTGCATCAGTCGGTGAATTTTGGCATCAGAGAGGCGTAATAATAAAACGTATATACATCGCCTTCCTCTCGTTTATTATTATCACTCAATTTCCATATATTCTCTACACACGCAGGTATATAATATTTGAAAAATCAAATTTGAGAGTGTCGTCTGCTGGCTCGTCGACGCAGTACACGCATAATGTATATATATAATAGTGTGTGGCAGTAGCGCGCGGGCGCGCGCGAGCGAGTTCATAGATAATTGAATGAGCGCTCATGAGAGCACGTAATTTACCACTTAGGAACGGTAGTTTAATCAGGCGCAGGCAGTGCAAACGAGAAAGCGTAATCTCCGAGAAAATTATGGAATCGTCGATTACACACAGACACACATGCAGAGGGTGAAATAAAATAACTCGCTTAACGTCCGCCTACTCTGTATAGATATATACGTATGTACACCAGAGAGACACTGCGCGAAGAGCCGTATAACAAGCGACGAGAGAGAGAGAGAGAGAGGAGACTGGCCGTTAACTCGACGATTGACGCTCTTTTGCGTCCGTCTCTCGTTTTCCTTTTTCCTCTCTCTCTCTCTCTCTCTCTTTCGCCTGTATACATATATCGGACGATTTTTTTCCTCTAAAATTGTCACACATCACAGTTTTGCGTGTGAATAATGCAAGTAAAGCGTATCACACGTGTGCTTCAATATCATCGTCAATTACGCATTCGCTTATGCATAAGTATATAATTATTCAAAACTCGCGCTTTTATCAGACTACATCGCACGACGGCGGCGACGACGACGACGACGTCGAGAAAGAGGAAGCGAGGGTCGCGCGCAGTCGGTAATGGGCGACATCCTAATCCTGGCCCCTCACTTTTGCCTCCACACACACACACACACACACAGAGTATACATAAAGTATTGTATATAGAAATAGCAGCGTGTACGTATACCTTGAGCAGCGGTGGACTGGAAGAGCAGTCGGCGCCCGGTCGGAAGAGCGTCGTCGCCGCAGTGCTGGAGGCTGCCGTGGCTGCCGCCGTTGTAGTCGTAGATGAGGATGAACTGATAATGCCGGTCGCGGCCGCCGCTGTGGGGCTGGCCGGAGCCCCGTTTCCTCCACCGGGACTGAGAATCCTGGACTCGTGGCTGAACAACAACAGCTTGCGCCAATCTCCTTAATCTTATTTACAACTTTTACTATTTTACGTTTCTCGTTATCCAGCTTTTTTATATTACAATCTACTCTATCTTTTCCCATGAACAAGCTATCTGCTCGACTGAGCGAGATATACTCGACTGCTGTTCCATCAAAGCACGTCGCTCTACACGCGGTCACAGGGTGGGCGGTTCGCGCAGGCGCGACCGCCCCGGCTTTTATAACTCCGCCTCGTTGGAAGCTTCATTGGTAGCTACTACCGAGGACTACCCCCTTCCCGTCGACTATAGAGCCATGCTGCTGCTGCTATACTGTATTCGCGCGCGTAAATCGCAAGCTAACGTGTGTGTGTGTGTGTGTATCCGGCGTCTGCGAGGAGAAAGAGCGACAAGACGCGCGCAGATATTGTGTGTGTATATATATATAGCTACTCCCCGCTTCTGCTGCTGCTGCTGCTGCTGCTGCTGCCACGGATTCGATAATCCGCGGGGATTGTCACTTAGGCGTAAATTGAAAGGCGCCGCGATTGCTTTTTCATTAGAGGCGCCGCCGCCGCGACGCGACGCGGCTTTCTGATATCGCGTTATATATTATATATACTCATGAGACTATACATACTTATATACGCGTTTTTCTGGGAGAGAATTTTCTATATGAGTTTATTTACTCGATTGCGTAGAGAATTAAATCCGATTATTATGATATACACACATAAAAGCTCGAAATTGAAGCTTATATACTCTCTCGCATGCGGGTCCTGTTTACTTTCGTATAATAAACTAAAGCGTGTCTGTCTGTGTGTTATATTATACCGAATCGAGTTAAAGCTTTTCGCTTCGCCGAAAGCTAAATAGATTCAATTTAATTTTGATTCATCCTTGATGCTGCTGCTGCAGTGTGTTTGTCGAGTTTTACTGCAGCGAGAGTTGATATATATATATATATACGTAGAGCTCATAAGTTCCTGCGCATACCACCGCGAGACCGTGAGTGAGTGAAAATTAAGAATCTCGCGTATAGCCGCTGCAGCTTTATGGACGGGCAAAAAGCTTTTCCTCTCTTTCTCTCTCTCGCTCTTCTTCTCTATTCACAATACTTTTTCTACAAACTTTTTCAAACTCTCCCGCGTGCGCGCGCCTGTGCTTTTATTAAGGAAAAAAAAGGCTTTTCCTCTCTTTAATTTCGAGATGTGATACGTTATAATTACGTGAAAAAAATTCTGTATAGTACATAAGAAAGCCGACGCGGAAAATGTGTAGTATATAATTAACGATGCGCGTAAACTCGAGCAACAGTATAGCGGGACACTATATAGTACCTCCTCCTTATACAACGTCGCTATATACTGCTTAGAGGTTGTTTAATAAAATAACCTGGTTATAGGAGAGAGCCGTGTCGGAGAGAGGGTATACTAATGTACCGTCGGCGGCGGCGGCGAAGGAAAGTGCGACGACGACTATATATATACAAGGAGAGCCCAGAGAGAGAGAGAGAGGAGGGGAAAACGAGCGAGAGGGGCACTAATACATAAAGTAGCTTAAAGTAGAAAATTGTGGAAGCGTCGTGATGCCTGGTGATTGCGTTACCTCCGGGCTTTGATTTAAAATGCAACGAGGGGCTCTGGCTAAGGGGCGGCGGCGGGCCGCGCGCCAGCTTGAAAGCTACTGTGCGGCTCTCTAAGGCCGCGTATACTACTCTCTCTCTCTCTCTCTCTCTCTCTCTCTCTGTACGTTATACCTGCATTATACAAGCGAGGAGTGTCTTGTCGCGAGATGATCGATGATCGCTTGTCAAATTAAATTTAACCCGAGGAGAGGATCTCTCTCGTTATTTCGTTTTTATTATACGTCAAAATCAAGTCTCTGCAGCGCGCGCGCGACTTAATATACTTTGCTAAAAGGCTTGTCGAGCGAGAGAGAGAGACGAGCTTATTTGACGCGCTTGCACCCTATATCGGAGCTTAATTTTCACGGCGGAGACTGGAAAGGATAATAGAGACATCACGCACTGAATCATTCAGTATATAGATAGAGCTTTTTGAGCTTGCAATATGGAGTCGATTTCGGACGATCGAGTTTGTGTATATATAGGAAATAAAAAAAAAGATAAAGGAAAGCTTGCGTCGGGTTCAATGTCAATCCAGCGATATGAGACTGTCCTTTAGATCCTTGGGGACTTGCGCGCGACAAGACGGTAACTCGAGTGGCGATATCTATATATACCTGTAGGTATGAATTCTATCACCCCCTTCCTCTCGCATCGCACATAGCTTGTGTGTGAGTGTATGCGTACATGGGTATATCCGTGTGTCCCCTCTGCGAATATTCGTGTCAGTTCCCTTATTGATCAAACAAACTGGATTACACGACGACGGCAAATCCCAGTCTGTACAGTAGTGTCGCGCGACTCTCCTGACGTGTCCTTTGAAGAATCACTTACTTATAACCACTTAAGCCTCCTCTCGGTGTTGTGCGCGATCTGGATTATTATCATCGCGTGTATTGAATATGTCATGAGTAGAGTATTTATGTTCTTATATGAAAATTCCATTACTCGCGCAGTATAAGGAAAAAACCGAATGGAAATTCGCGGAAATAAATATTGAACGAGGATGAAAAGAGGGCAAAATATTTTATATATAATATATAGACGAGAGAGATCGTTCGAGGAAAAATATATAATTTCTCGAGCTCGCATCGGAAACGAAATAAGCGACGAGAGAGAGAGAGAGAGAGAGAGAGAGATAAGAGAGAGAAGGAGAGGAAGCCGAGTTGATGTGCTGGAAACTGGATTTTCATTCCGCTGTGTGTATATATATATACGTATATATCTCGATGATGGGATACATCTCTCTGTGCCGGAGATGTGTATATATATAATATATCTCTGGCTAGATGGAAAATCTCAAGACCTTCGAAGCCGAGTTAATCCGATGTCGGGATGTGGAACGTGAAGCGCGCGCTGCAGTTATATATATATAGGAGGAGAGGGTAATTGATATTGCGACTTCTCTCTCTCTCCCTCCGCGCGTATATCTATATAGTATAGCTCTCGGGATTTCAAATTCATTCAGCTATTATATTCCTTTCGCCGAAATCTATATAACAATGTATTATGAAGTATATACTTTACTGAATAGTGCAATATAACTATGCTTTCTTTGTATTATTATTATTATTATTTCAGTTACTATTTCGGGCGCACACCCGATTGCGGAGATTACCCGCCTAATGCAGCGAAACAGGCTTATATAGCTCGATTATTATCAGTGTATCGATTCGATGTCGCCTCTAATTTCGGGGGTACATGTTTGTGTCCCAAACGCGTATATAATAACGCGAGAGATGAATCGGAATTCGATTCCGCCTGTGATGTATTATATCCCTATAATAGAATTCTTCGCCTTCGATTCCACTTCTTATTCTCAAACTCAATAATCCAGTGAAAATTGCAACTTACAGCGGCGCAACAGAGAGAGAGCTTCACCCGACTGTATAATACACGCATCAGAGAGAGAGAGAGCGAGAGCTTGCAGCAGCCCTATAATGTAGTAGATTGCATATATATCGGCGGCGTTATGGTTTACAAAAGCATAAAAGGGATAAAAGTGAACGGGGATGAGGGGCGTTATAGTCGCACGTATGCGTGCGCTCTTACGACTTATATATACCTATACAGAGATGAGAGCCTCGCAAATTTCTGCGGAAAGCTACTTTGGAAATTGAAGAGAAGGGAGAGCAGCTCGAATGAATAATAAACAAGGTTATCGTTTAGTTGATATCTCCCTATATACACTAGCTGTAAAAGTGCGTATATACACCTAGAAGAGATCAAAGCACGTCTGAAATTTTTCTCGTCTTGGAATGCGTCGCGGCGTTGCAAGCTCTCCGATGCTTGCGCGAGAGCTTTCGATACACGCCCAGTAGTAGTAGTAGTAGTATAAAGCGCGCACCCTCGCGCACGCGGAGGGAGGGTAGCGCGCCGAGCTGGCGCCGCCGGGGGCAGGGACAGATGGAGGTATAACGAGTACACAATGCGATGCAAATTGCTTGACTCGCTCTGGCTCGGTCGATCTCGCCGCCGCTGCTGCGGCCACGATGCTATTACTAACATCGCTATTCTATTATGATATTACGGTTCTCCGAGCCGCAGCTTCTCTCTCTCTCTCGCTCTCTCCCTTCGGGCGTCCAATCAGCTAACTCGCTAACTAGCAACGGCGCGGCGGGTACGCGCACACCACCTGCAGCCTCGGGCTAAGCGGAAAGCGCGCGAGCGGCCAGCAACACCGCGTCTTCCATCATTTCGCACAATTGCCTTATGGCTTATCAACTCCCTGATATTGCGCCAAATATTCGCCGCTACAATGGCTGCCTTCTCCTTGCATTCTTCTGCGCAATCTTCGCGAGGGTTAACTTATTGTTATTTCTCTTATTTTTGCAGGTTTATGTTATTATACAGCTATTGTATTTGGATTTTTTAGTGTTTAGGGAGCGCTGCGATATGCGGCTTTCGATATTTCTTGCCTGATGATGCTGGTGGTTGTGTGTAGCCGAACGGATAATTTATAGGGGAGATGCCGAGCCAAGGCGATATCTCCTGGGAACACTTTGTATGCATTAAAAACCTATAGTTTCTCTCTCGTTATGAGCATTATTATATCAGGGTAAGTTATGGCCGGGCTATTTCCAGCGCATTTTTCCAATTTTTTACAGTAATATTTTATAAAGTCGCTGCTTTGAATCGATGAGCTGCTGCTGCTGTGTGTGTGTGTAACTCTTGTTAAGTTTCTGCATCGTTGTTGAGTTTATAACGTTTATTGCAAAATTTCGTTCAGATTTGTTTAACATTTGGTATGTATTATATGCATGACGATACAGTGACGTCGGTGTGCAAAGAAAAATATCTTCTTTTTTCATGCATCTATAAAATCGTTCTTTGCAAGCGATGATAAACTGTGGAGTTTTGGTTTCACTACTCTACAACTTTACTCAAAAATATCACAAATTTTCTGTGGCGCACGACTCTAATATAAATATGTCAATATATCCATTCGTCCTACAGGAATAGAAAAGGGCCTGTACATGCAGCTATATCACAAATAAGAATTTCTGGGTCGGATGATAAATTTTAGCACTCGTCTCACGACACTGTCGTAATTTGAGCTGTATTCGCTGCAAATAACTGCTCCTTAAATCATAATTTAAATGCAACTGAAAGTGGCATAATATCTAGAAAACAGTCTATCCGAAAAGCATCCATTACAAATTGTCTTCATCCCAACAGTCATTATACACAAAAGCACAGACCTTACACAGCGCACTTGTTAAAAACTCGTCCAATAGCGCCACCTCCGCGCTACCGTTTAAAATTGGCGGGTCTCCCGGTCGGTAAGCCACCGACCAAATCCCCCAGCTATTACAGCAGCCTACCTTACCGACCGCAGTTAACCAAGTCCCCTACAACTGAAAATTCGCAGCGCGGCTCATACGAACCTCCGTATACAGCCATCATCACATCATCATCATCATCAGATGCGAATAAACAACAACCAGCTGCGCAATAAAGAGGATCGGCGAGAGGGCGCGTTTCTTCGAACCCCACTGGAGTTTATTGTAGCTAATTCTCGCCGATGCAGTACTGGTGGAACTACGACACTGTGGTGCAGTGCGCGTGCGCGCTCGATCACTCTCTCCGTGGCACGTGGGTCTGCTGCAGAGCCGCGTTGAAAAAACAAGTCGTCGCTCAGAAGCAACGAGAGTTAGTTATAATACCTCCACACATACGCATACGCAGTGGACTGCATCAGAGCAAGAGAGAGAAGGTGGCGGCAGGAGAGCTCTCTCTCTCTCGCGCGCGCGAGTGTGGCGGTACGTAGCGGAGAACCGAGAGCATAGCGTGAGCGTGAGTGCGCAGCTCTCAGCTTGCAGTGCACCCGCGGACCTTTGCCCGCGTGCATGCCCTCGCAGCAGCAGAGAGCGGCTCGCGGCCCCGCAGCAACAGCGTGGATGGACGGGGCCGAGTGCCGGCTGATCAGCGACGCCTGCGTGTCTATGCGCGTGTGCTTCGACTCGCTCTGCTTCTCGTCGCCGCAGCAGCGGCTCAACGACGAGGAGGAGACGAGCGCCCAGACGCAGCAGCCACCTCCTACTCATCAAGCGAGCAGTAGCAGCAGCATCAGTACATCTAACCCGCCGAGCAACGCTCAGCAGATGGGCCAGCAACAGTGCGGAGACATGGCGGAGCTGCTGCGCGCCCGGGACGAGCGTATCGCCGAGCTCGAGGCTCAGCTGAGGCAGCGAGACGCCGAGATCCAGGAGCTGCGCAGCCACCTCGACAAGTTTCTCAGTGTGCTGCCGTTCAAGTCGCCTCTGGCACCCAGCAAGCCTAGGCCCAGGAAACACCGCGCCCAGGGTATTTCCGCGGAACCGCCCAGGCAGGAGCTCGCCCCTCTCGTGCAAGTCGACAAGAGTGACAGGTTGGTCAAGTGCACTCACTCTATATATACCTATATATGCGCGTATACGTATACTCCACTGCTACGTGCGGTGCACAGCCTGCTCGCTACTGCTGCCCCCTCCCCGCAGCCGTCCACGTGCAGAGTCTACTATTTATCCTACCCACTGCAGTATACATATAGACATCGCGCACCGGCAAAATTCAAACGTCGAGATTTTTCCGCGCACCTGATGCCGCCGCCGCCGCTGCTGCTGCTGCTGCTGCTGCTGCCTATAGCCTCTGTGTATAGAATAGATGCTCGAATCATTCCATTATATGCCATTATTATCAATGGCCGCGCGCGTCATGACCGAGTTTCATTGCTGAATAGCTTTTGCCGTTTTCTTCTTTCATCTCTGTGTGTATACGTATATATAATGTGTACGAATACCTTAATATAATACTCGCGCGCATATACTCGCAGAGTGAGAGAGAGAGAGAGGCTGCAGAATATAACCAGTTCTGTTCGGAAAGTTCCCCTTTTTAGTTGTAAATATCTCTCGCGTGCACACACTGCGCGACCAATCGAACCCGCCACCGCACTCGCTTTTTCTCCTTGTGTATACAGTTGCTTGTTATTTCTCGGCGACGCTTTCGGCGAGTTGCATAAGTCTGTCACTCGCGGAACAAAGCCGCGCACTTATATATACTGCGGGCCATCTCTTCTTAATTCTATCGATGCTGGCTTCCCTATCTCTCTCTTGCTTTCGGCTGATGCGCGACTATCGTCGATTTCAGAGCGATCCGCCTATACCTATACCTCAGAAAACGTTTTTTCTGTTTATTGTAATTAATTGGCAATCTTAATCCTGATAAATCGAGTTTTCTCACGTGTAGTAAGCGTTAACCAATACTTTTAAACTGTTTTAATTTTTTAATATTCTTTGATATCCATTGCACGTGAGAAAATGGAGTAACACCTTTTTTTTTGTTATTGTTGGGGTGTAACGTGGGGCGCTGCTAAAAAAGTCAGATTTCCAGAATAAGTGCAAAGCACTCCTAATGAAGAGAGAATCAAGTGTATTATCGCCTAATTTTTTTTCTCGAGCACCACATAATCTCGGACTTCTGTATCGCGAGATATTTCGTTTTTATTGTCTAAACATTGATAGGGAGATCGATAGGTGTGTGTGTGTGTATGTGTGTATATGTGGAGAGACGGTCTTCCGATATTTGAATAGACAAACAAAAAAGTGCCTCCAGAGATATCGCGCTCGCCGTGTGTTTTCGAGCGCGAGGCTATAATTATATATATATACGCACGCATCCATTTATACAGACACTTTCTAAAAATATAAATCGTGTATTTTGAATACCTGCACTGCAGAGAGTGTCGAAAGCACGTTTTCGTAGCTTGTTATCTATACCTATTATGTGAAATGTCCGCGCAAGGAAAATTGGAAAAATACACGTCGCGATAGAGCTTATCTTCTTCTTTCTCTCTTCGCAGTGAACGTCGCGCAATTTTTATTTTGATGATTTCGGAGCCGAAAATCCAATGCGCGAGTTTACAGCCAAGCCAACAATTTTCGCACTCGTGTGCAGTGAGTATTTTGACAGGCGCAGTGTCGCGGCAGTTGTTTTTCGTTCGTCGAGAACAACAGCTGTTAAGCCGAGTATAATATACTCGCCTCGCGATATATATACTGGCAATGTCTAATAATAATTTTATGTTTTCTAGTATTTATTATCCTGACTGTGCTCTCTCGGCATACCAGTACAGACGACGTAATATGATGTAGAGCTCCGGCGAAAGCCGTTAATGATTATTTGCTTGGAATTCGAAATGCGCGCCTCCTCGACCTATAAATTTGTCAGTTTTATCTAAAAATTCTAATGGCGCGAGTTAGAAGATCGATATACATTGAATAAACAGCTTTCATTAACACCGTAATATGTATATACCCTGTAACAGGTGTTTTGGAACAACGGAATTTCAAGTCGTGTGTTGATAACCATTTTTAAAGTATTCGCTGATCAAACACTAATTTTCCATCCGTTAATAATCTATAATCGTATTATATCGAGATGAACAACGGTAAAAACATTATTGACGTGTTGTAGCTATGCAAATTTTTTTATATCGATTGCAGTTTTCCGAAGACTCTTGGCTTTTATTTTCCTCCTTCAAAAATCGTTTTTAATTGGTTTAGATCAAATATTTGATAATATATATATATTTATATACAAAAATCAGGCCAAGCAAACATTAATTAGAGCATTTCAGATACCAGTAGCAGATATACCTGACTTATCAAAATTAATGTTTACAATTCACTGGAAAGTATCACCGTTTGAAAAAAAAAACTGGGTCTCTTGTTTTTGTCATAATAGCGGTTTTAATCGCTTCTGTTAACCGCGTACAGTGTATATTTCGCGATACTCGCTTTGTGAAATAACGAAATTCGTAATGCACTTTGTCACTTCTTCACAATGTATGAATCGTACGCTCTTAGTAACAGAAAATTCGCGAATTACACTTTAATTTCAAAGATGGTACTGGTGTGCATTGGCAAATTGATCTTCGTTATAGCTGTGCAATATTATATATAATATACAGATACATGCACCGTACACGTGAATTAATCAAATATATTTACTGTGATTTTGTGGAATGACTAACGGTAAACATTTACACCTATAGTATCGAAGGCTAGCTTATCGTGGTGCAATCAAAAGTAGATAAGTGTCACAATCTATATCTTCTCTTTTTTTTTTTTTGTCAATGTTGCGAGAGTTAGAAATTAACGACAAGCTCTCAAAGTCGAAATAAGTTTTAACAAGGCTACATAAAAGTAGGTATAAGTTGGTCATAAATCGAGAGACTCGCACGGTCGGATCGTCTTGGCACATTATCAGTTCAAGGAAGGTATCTATACGAACGTGCTTACCACTTAATGCCGTTGATAATTGATGCTTGAGAAGAAAATGGCAATTTCAAGCACGCCACTAAAACTATATAATTGAATCAAGTTTTTAATAATTGGGGGATTAAATGCATTACAATTTTCTGCTGATCTTTGAGAACGTTTCTATAAATAACCTAAGAGAATGTTTATTGAACTGATGCTTATTTGAACCGACGTAATAATGTTGAATAAATTAAGTGGTCTTTTTTTTGTATATTGCGATAAAAAGTATGACGAATACATGTGGGTATGCCAATTATTGGTTTGAACATATATTCAAAGGATATAATACCCTTTGTAAATAAAATAAAATATATGCCAGCATAATATTTTAAATCAAATTTACTTTTAATTAATTGCTTCGCACATTCAATATTATTCACTAAGAATTATCGGTATGTAGTATAAAGAAGTCATTGAATGAAGGAATTCGAATTATGTTTTCACAATGACTTGACAACTCGTTTCTCTTTTACCCAATTACTTGAAATAGAAAAAACAAGTGCGAGCAAGAATTTTGAGAAATGATACTCTCATTTTAATTACTTCTGCACACAAGGATTTTATATAAAATAAACCAAGAGCTCTTGCGATCATGCTCTAGAAAAAAATTGCTCTCACGATACTTAGGCATTTTCCAATTGTAAAAAAATCGTCGGACATTTTCTTAAATAGGTTAAAACCATAGCGCAAGTTTAACTAGTGTTAAGCAACGCAAATTAACATAGTTTTTAGCGTTACGCGTGGAAAGTTCTCGTATCCTTGTTTATAACTTAATGCTTAGGAGAGACTCGTGTTTATTCCTATACCCGTGACAGCTATTAAAACCTCTTAGGTATCTCTCTTTCTCTCCAACACAATATGCTAAAAAAAAACGTTCAAAGTCAAAGAATACGCGCGAGAACGTTTCGCTCGAAGTAAGTTGAAGATCGTCAGAAATTTTCTAGCGATTTAATCAACAAATTAGCGTCGCTGCTCCGGACTATATAACACAGGCGGAAAGTCGCAAACGATGTCGTCTGTATACGACAACGACGACGACTCGTTCCAAGGCATTGGAAACATTTTTATATTATATACGAAAAGCGGCTCGACAGCGCACGTGACCTTGGCAGTAGAGTATAGTCGAAGTCCTCCTATGAGAGGCAAATTACATTATAGTAGGCGGTCACATTTATGAGCGTACATCATGCATATATATATACCTATAAGAAGTAACGCGGTAGCGCGAGCCGGAACTGTATTTGGATTCTACGTGTAACACAAGGCCACGACGACAGTGTGTGTGTTTGTGTGCGCCGACACTACTTCGGTAACTCTGGAAGTTTCAGGAACGACTCGCCGTTTTTTTTTCCATCTCATCCAATTTTTCTCCTCGCAATATAGGATATCCGTCGAGTTCGATTATTTGAAATAAAAGCGCCATTTTTTGTTCGAATCACAGCCGCGCGAAAATAAACGTAAACAATAAATAAAAATACCGCGTGGGTGGCGCGCGAATAAAGCTCGGAATGCAGCGCGGCAAAAAAGCTATACGCATCAACACACACACACACAAATATAGGTGTCATGCGTACGCGAGAGAACTCTGGAATACAGTGTAGATCGGCATTTTAATTGGTAATCGATATCGGGGGGGATAGAAAAAAACGAGCTCGAGCGACGTGTGACGGGCACAATGCGAAATAGTGTCGGACTGATGGCGGTGAACCGGTTTGCATGAGCTCTCACACGTAGACTACGACGAGGAGGAGGAGGTGGTGGAGGAGGAAAAGAGAAGACGCGAGAGCTATAGGAGCGCATTGTTTGTTTATGACGTTATCGAGAGGGGCACACAACGGCGGCATGCACTTCCCGGCGCGCGCGGCTTTTTAGCTGCCGATGGCGTCGAGTCGCGTGTAATTCAGCTATTTCTGGCGCGACCCTAAAGCCTTCGGCGAGTCATCGCGCGCGCGCGCGCTGTGGCGGCAGCACAAGCTGCGCGATTTTCGCTCCGCCTATATATATATATATGTATATATGATGCTTGATTCTTATATTCGCCATCTAGACTCCTATAATACTATATATTCTCTCGTTGGTTTGGTTTTCGTCTTTAATCCATTTCTCTTTAGAATCGTTTTGTTACATTATGCATTGGATTTTTTATGGATGTGCAATAATATGATGCTTACGACTGTTACGATCGTTGTATTATCTCATTATTTAATAACGGAATTCTGAGTAGCGATGATTAATCGTGATTCGCGAACTTTTTGCGCTAATGAAACGATATGACTGCGCGAAAAATCGCTGACTATATATAAGTGTGTGTGTGTGTGTATGTGATTGATGCTATATAGCAGGCTCCGAGAAATTTCTGCATGCGTGCACTAGTTCTTTCGTCATTATCAAAGCTACTATCAATGACAAATAATATTGACAGTATAGCTGATTATTGCAGTGTACTAATCTTGAAAACGGTATTATTAGAATTATATATTTATTTCAGAATATTTACGTTAGCACTCTTTGCACTATGCCAATTTCATTGCTATGGAACCTACTCGCGTTATGCGGTTTGAAGAATTCGGCTGACCGAGTGAAAAAAATTTGAGTCGTCATAGTAGCCTTGCTTTGAGGATATAATATGGTGTATAATAGTATTATAGGTGGTATTTTGAGAATTCTATTCTAGGATACACGTGCTACATTGATAAGCTGCATAATAGATAGAGTAAAAATATTATTCTTTATAGTGATTATGGGAGGCTCGTGATAAGTTGCTTCGCATCTATTAATCGCGGGGAATTCCGACGAGAAAATTGCATTCAATTTTGGTATTATGACTCTTGACAAAACCTGGAATTCTCGAGGCGCTTATGGACGTGTGGAATAGTTACCGTATATGAAGAGGAAAAAAATCACAAAAGTTGACATGCTGATAATTTTGTACTTTTAACTGTAATTGGCGACAGAACCTGTTTCCTAATACGTTCGAAATTTCGCACGCTTATATTTATGAAGATCATAAATATTATGCGGTAGTTTTGTAAATATACACGCTGCTCCGATAAAAATACGTCGTACAGCAAAAGATACTCAAAACGGCAATGGTTTTAAATGACGTATATACAGTCAAGGAAATTTTTCAACGTAGGCATATAAATTGGTTGGATTTGTATAAGCGATTGAATAGGCCCAATAATTGGATGATCGCAGAAACAACGATATACTCTATATACAGACTCGTCGAAACACTATTGTGTCAATCACTCTCACTTTTACAGATGTACACGATGACTTGGTAATATTGGAGTTGGATCCATTTATCTCTTAAAACAGAAGCTGACTCTTTAGGTCATTAATTTGTTTTTTAAATCATCAAAGCCTGGGCAATAAGGAAGAAATTTGATATTCAGATCGCAGAATTTGGGGATTCCCTATACACGTCAATGTATGACTTACAATAATTAAACGCAAGTTTAGTATATTCGTTCCTGTAAAAAAAAAGTTTACTGATTCTCTGATCTCTGATCAACTAGTCTGAAAAACATTTTGTACACTAATAATAAAAATAAAACGAGAGTGACAAATTTCCGTCTATATTAAGATGATAAACGATTTAAGGACATCGGGGATAGCGTTTGAAAGGCTTAATATTATCAGGCCTTTCAGCTATTTTAGAAGCGAGCTTGAAATAGTCTCTGTCACTTAAACTCAAGGTATTGTTAAACCTGGGCGACAGTAAACTCGCAAACCATCGGGTACACTACATATGCAAAGCTGCAATCTATTTGTGCATCTATGTATAAATACCAGCTCGAGCTAGTATTAATCAAACAGACAATAGCACCTTTGAAAAAGCGCGCCCGATTCACTGCACATGAAATTCTTTTCCCGACTATTTTCATATTCAAGTCACAAAGCAAATCAATCGAACCTGTACTCCATTGAAGTTTGACACCAACCGGTTCTTCTTTCTCCGCCAAATTTTCGGAAACCTCGCCTGCAATTCGCGCAAAACAATAACAATATACCCAATCTCACTCCCAGCATCTCAAATGAAAATCTCTCGCATAATGATTTATTTAGAATCCCCTCTCCTCTATTAGTTTATTCTTCCCTGATGCTCACAGCTCGGCTCAGATCACGGGGCATTTCCTCTATTTGCTTGGCTTTGTGCGGCGCGATAAATATACGCCTCAGAAGAGATATATACATACACATATATTCTATTATATACGCGACGTTCTACACACGTTGCAGCGCATATAGCGGCTGTTTCTGCTAGCGTTTAACACGTATACGTATTCATCACATAATACGTGTGTGCGTGTCCAGAAAGAGAGTGAGAAAGAGCGCGCGCGCGCGACCTTCAACTTTCCAAAGCACAATTATAATAGGAGTCGTCTCTCTCTCTCTCTCTCTCTTTCTCGTGATGTCCGAATCACACCGATATATAGTAAGTATAGACACGTGGAAACGTTTGTCCGACGAGCGCCATTCATCGTGCGCGCGCGCCCGTAAAAAGCATCATCGTATCAAGATACGCGTGTGTGTCTGCTACATACGCCCCCGATTATATATAGAGAGAGAAACTTTGAAAGACAAGCGCGTTTTCCGCGAGTATGTATACTTATATTATTTATAACCGACGCAGCGCAAAAAAAAAAAAAAAATGAGCCACGATATTCGCGCGCAGAACTCTCGTCGCGAGATAATCGCGCAACTGAAAGCAGTCGTATATATAGTATATGTATATATAGCGACGGCGAGGTTCATCGCGGGTGAAATCAGCCGCGCGCTTATCTGTCCCAGCGCTTGGATCTGTGTTTATTCCGTTTTGTTCCGCTTTTTATCTGCGCGCGCGCATATACATACATACATACATACATAGACTCTCTCGCTTCGAAGAAGGGCCTTGAGAACTGTGAGAGCGCGGAAGCTATATAAACACCTGTGCGTGCGATATATGTATATACTGTTCCGCATATAGATATATATATAAGTAGTGTAATACGTATCAGACACACACAATATAAAATATGCGCTCTCGTTGGGTCTCTTTTGATCGGTATTACAGTCGCTGTGGCTGTGGCTAATCAGCGCTCGGACAGACAGGCGGAGTGCGAGAGAGAGAGAATACAACATGCGTCGCGGAGGAGTCGTCGCGCGCGCGCTCGTGTATATATATATGTACTATATGCGTGAAACGAAGGAGGTCAAAAGGCCCCTCGACGGCGATCGGCCGAACAGTTCTCTCTGCTCTCATGGAGAATTCCGGCGGCATCAGAGAAGACGAAGAAGAAGAAGCAACAGCGACGACGCTTCTCGCGAGAGAGAGAGAGACGCTAGATTCCCCGAGATCTCGCATCACAGTCCCTTTCTATTTCTTTCTGCACGCCGTCGTGTGTGCTCTCTCTCGCGCGCGCGCACGCTGACGTCACGTATAATTACTTCTTTCGTTCTCTTTGTATGTGCCTCGTGTCTATATATATATATACGTATATATACACACATTATACACACATACGCGCAGGCGAGAGAGTCGTGTCCTCGGTCCAGCCGTCCGTTCTTTTCTCGCAAATATACGCGATAGAGACCGAGAGAATTGTGTGTGTATACGTGTACACCTATATACGTGTGTGTATATGTATATCTGAAGGAGAGCGCGGGCGAGTCGTCGTCGTCGTCGCCGAGAGCGGAGAGCGCGCGCGACGACGACTGGCTCTCCTCCCGCTCTGCCGCCGCTGCTTATCTCGACGCCGCTAAAAATAGCCCCTGTCACGGCCAACAGCGATATTTTAAAAAGTTAAAGCCACACTGGTACCACCGCCGTGGCGCGCGGCAAGTAACGAGTTCCCCCCACCTCGTCTCTCTGCTGCTGCGTGTCGAGCTAACTTTGCGAGAGAGAGAGAGACCGGGCCCGGCCACTTTGTTCGCGCTGCTGCTGCTGCTGCGGCCTCGTCGACGATTTTCTGCTTTTCTGCTTTTCTCCTTCTTTCGACTTTCAGCGCCGCGCGCGAGAGGGAGATCGAGAGAGAGAGACTACTGCTGCCACCTAGCGATGATCTATAGAAGAGAAGAGTCTAGTGATAATAGTCGCGAGCCGCGCACCTGCCCGGTAACGTCGAGACCGACACTATAGATATCTATACTGCTGTAGGATAAGTTAGTTTGGGGGGATTGTATCGTATTGTAGTTGATAAAAATGTTGTCTATTGGCGCCAGTGGCTCGGGAAAAGAAACTTGGGAAGAATCGCGGGGACTCTGATTGCGTTATCGCGTTCTCATGAAAAAGTTTCCTGATGCTCGTGATGGACTCGCGCTGTTTTTTAAATACGTACTCGTACGAAAACCTAGTGAGAGCTTTTGATGTGTGTGTACTTTATTAAATTTATTTAACTATAGGAGCGTGTATCTTGTAGTGATGAGGAATTAAATTTATATAGAATGAGTTCTTTCACAAATTTATACACTCTTCAGTTTGCAATATATTATGCACAACACTCCAAAATATATACGGTATTATCCGCTTATGTATATTTAGCGAAACGAGTTTGAAGATGATCGCTCACTCGATCTCTTGTTACATACATGATTTCCTCTTATTACAATGCATTCGTGGATATTGCGAGAAACAAGACCGTACGTTCTGCAATACTATCTCTTTTTTTTTAAGGACTTTTTGTGCCTTTTTGGCGCCAGCGCAAGAAATTGAACGTATGGAATGCACGTGCTGAACACATACTTCTTATATCATGGCTTTACAGATGTGACGAATGGAACTTTTCTTTCTACTTTATGCATGCAATGTTATTTCTTGAATGACATATTATTTGAATAATTTTAAAAAAAGAAACAAGCATTCAAAATGATGCCTATAAATGAGGGCATTTGAATTTATACTACACTAGTATGAATATATTCTGTTGACTAATTATATTAATTTATATTTCGACCGAAAGAAGAGCTTTATTTCGTTTATAACAAAATACTAATACTGCTATTGTTCGGTATCCAGACGAATAAATTTAAAAGTTTTTGGTCTGTGACTATTCCGAAATCAGACGTTTACCCATTTAATTTATAGTCGCGTACGACCCTCGATAACGGCAGATTAGAACTTTGTTTTCACAGGTAAAAATTTCCTGTATATAGTACGACTGATTGTTATGTATCAGGACATTATCACGCGCACATGCATAAGGTATGCGTGAGACTTGAATCCGGCAAAGCTCTTCAATACAGTATATGTATATAAGGTTGGTCTAATCAAGTTTTCATGAGCAACATTTCGCTTAGACTCACTACCAGCAGGTTTTTTGGCGATAAATTATGTACAGAAAGTAGTCAGCGTTTGTAGTCAGACTTGTTTCTATATATGAGCAAACAGCTTATTGTTGTGCGCTGTTTTTGTTAGTATAATTTTAATTTTCATATATAATGTAAGTATTAAAGATGAAAATCGTAATATACTGCTGTGGATCCTTAAGTACGAAGATTTTACAATCGTATTTAATTAAAGCTATACCAATTTTTCGTTAAGTACATACCATAAATTAAAGTCATAGTGCAAAATAGAAAATTAAAATTAGATATTTTTTTTTAAACTATACGGAATAATTTTTCAATGCTATAAAAACATGGTCCCAAACTAAAACTTGATAGCTAATTTCCAAGCAATAATTAATCAGATATCTTGATATTATCGGACGAATCCTTCTCTTACATTATCCCAAGTTCATTTGTCACACAATTTTCCTAACGCCTTCTAAGCGCTTCTTTCATTAAAAAAAAAAAAAAAAATACTTGTTCCTGATATACGCACCTGTACACGACTAAGCTCATGCCATAGCCACATTACACTGATTCAGCATCGGTCTAGAATCCGCCAGTTCTTTTATATACTTAGTCTAGCAATTATAAGCCGAAGACGTCTCGTCACGAATTATAAAGCTATTTCACTGTCCGTAAAAGGCAAAACGTGCTCGCAACATAAGCGCGACAACGGCTTTCTCGCTTTTCTGGAACTCGCTACATATACACACTGCAGACACGATGATTGGCAACTAGATTCACCTGAAGAATTCCAAAAAACGCGTCGCTTTTCTCTTACGCACCGTTTGTGTATATATTAGGTTATTATACATATATACATATATAGCTTTACGAGCGAAACTCTCGGCGCGCGCATATATGTATAGTTGTACATAACTTCTCTATATATCTCGGCGGAAGAATATATCGCGCTTTTCGGGATGAGCATCAGCGCGGAGTTAATGATAGAAAATCCCGATGAAATATTTAGAGTGAAAACAGTGGCGCATCGAAAATAAACGCGGAAAGTAATGTGTGGCTGCTGCTGCTGCTGCATCGCGTCTCCATTTATTTGTTTGTATAATTTTCATAGCCGGTCGGCCGCAGCGGACGCCGAGCGGTTAATTCGCGCTATATAGAGGTACCCCGAGTATATAGAGGTTATATATCGGTGAGAGAAATAATCCAAAGCGCGAAAAGCTTCGTCGCTTATATACATACATATATATATATATATATATATATATATATACTGAGGTGCGAGGAGGACGCTGCGTGGGCGGCACGTGCGATGCAAACCAAAACATTTTCGCCTTTGACGTCAAGGATCTCTCTCGGCTCAATGTAAAGTCCCACAAGCACAAGGCTATTAAAATCGGAGTTTGACAAAAACCCGAGGCGTTCGCACATCATCATCGTCGTCATCCGCGCGCGGAGAAAGAGCGAGAACGGAAAAGTTTTGCGCCGCTCGCCCGTATACCCGAAATATATCTCTCTGACAGCGACACACGCACACATCGCTCCAGGGCTAATTTCTTTTTTTTTTTTTTTTTTTCTTTTACTGTCTTTGACTCGTCGTCGTGCTCCACTTCTCGACGAAAAATATAAAAAAAAAATAGCTCGCGGCGTATAACGTGTATATATGTATATACACATACAAGCGTCACTCGTTGCGTTATGTAGGGCGTCATGTCGCGGGATTGGCGATACTCCCGAGGTGAAAGGAGCCTACTCTTAGCCGATGTGTTTTTTTTTCTTTTCGCAAGTGTCTAACAGCGCCTTTATAGTGGGGATCACTCTTATAATACACACATACTCGCGATGAATCCCCGGTATATATAAAATACAACAGAACAAATCGGTATACGTGTACAGCACACGGACCGACCTTCGAAAGTGGAAAACACGTCCTCGTTGCGGAGGAACCCTTTGTATATATATACACGTATACACACATACGTGGCGTGATAGACGACCGGCCGCCTATATAATACGCTTGTACGTATATAGCGCGACAAGGGGATAGCGGCGAGCGCGACGAGCTCTCGGCCCCAGTCCACCGGCGACGCTTTGGCAACGCGGTCGCGCGCGATTGCCTTCGGCCCACCTGCCACTGCTGTCTTGAGAGTGAGAGCACGTGCCTCGATAAAGTTTCTGAGCGATTCCGATAATCGTATACTGTGCGCGTGATTGGAAAAGCTGGACTCTCGATCGACGCGCATCTACCTATTTTATAATACTTCTTTTTCTCCGATTTATTCTCAACGAGTGAAATGTGGGTCATCGTCGATTACTCCGAGTAGCCGATTTTTCGATCGCGAGTGCCCTTGTGTGTATGTGTGTGTGTCTCGTGCGATGAAATCACTCTCCAGAATAGCAAGAGCCGAGTAAATACAAAGCTGACGCGAAGAAGACAAAAAAAAACACTTAAAATTCTGACGATTTGCAATATACAAGCATAGAGAGAAAAGGCATCGAGGATGGATTCGATCCGCGACCTTAAGCGTCTTCTGTACGAGCGTACGGAGGCACTACGTCGTCGAGACGAGACGGTAGAGATGCTGGAACGTGCATTAGAGGAGCGCGACGCAACGATCCGTTACCTTCAGAACGAGATCGACAAATTCCGGCAGATCGTGGATCTCGGAAGAGTCGCCTCGGGACCTTTGAACCCAACCCAGAGACTCAAACGCCAGGCCATCTCTGCTGAACCTACGCGCAACGACTCCAAACCTATCCCCAAGTTTAACAAACCTCAGAGGTGTGTGGGGGACGATATGTATTTTTTATTTTTATATTGCGCGGAATAATTCGTCGTGTGTAAATAACGCGTATACACCTTCGTCGACGCTTCGAGAGATATGCGCGTGTACTTTAATTGGTCAGATAATCGTCGACAGTGGTATTTGTCGTATACCTATAGTCGCACGATTTTATCCGGGCTATTTAATTTTAGAACGGACGCAGCCGATAACAGTGATTACGTTTATCGTTCGGACTTATTTTAACGTCAAACGCAGCTTTGGCTTTAAAAGTTTCTTTCGTGCTGTATACATACGTGTTTAGCGAGCGCAATAAAAGAAGAATAAGACAAAAAAAAAACACGTTTTGTTGGTAATTACGCGTCGATAAAACTCGCTGATGAGTTGACGTGTTGTAATTGATGGTGTTGCCGACTGTTTTTGCGGTAGTTCGTTTCTGTATATACTGGATACTCGAGAATAGTATTGTCATGTAAAAAGTTGAGGAAAACTTGGTGTGAATTTATAGATTTGAAATGATGATTTTAACGAGTCTCATATATACATATATACTGTATTGTTGACGTATACGATGATACGCTCAAAATTAGTTACTTGCGCGAACATAAATCCTTTATCAAACGATTCCTTTTATTGAGCATCATCCACTTTTGTACTGTGATACGTGCGAGAGCGAGAAAAATTAACTTATGTATCTCGAAGAAAGAACCGAGAGGTATACTGCCGTATTTGGATGGACAAACGATTTCGTGACACAGATTAAACCGAGCGTGTAAATTCGTTTGAATATAGAAACTACGTATACATGATGTATACACGTTTATACAATATCGAAATGATAAATAAGTGACACCGTTAAAAATGCGTGTGCGATCGAGCCTTGCGCAATTCGTCAATGAGGGACTCGTACTTTCTCATCACGTCGCGATCGTTATCGATGGACGTGACGGTTCTTTATTTCGACACTTTATTTTAAAGGTGCATACGTGCCTAAATCACAATATAATTTTAATAATTTTTGCAATAACCGATAGTCAGGGTCAGCTTCGGTGTGTTTGTGTGTTTCTCTTTATCAAGGAGAATGTGACAAGAAGGAATCCTAACTTATCGACTCTTTATTTACAACGTAGATAAGATTGATTATCTTGCACAGAAATTGAATACAATATTTCTACCTTTTATAATTAACTCTGTACGATAATGTCCAGCATTTTGGTATTGTAAGATTACTGCGCAGTACAACGAAGTATATGAAGTCGGGATACTTTGAGTTTTAGGAAAATTCGTATGTAGGTATTTTACCGTTATTTATTTTGCAAGTTTTATCAAAATAAATGTAATAAGCACTGATAAATATTATATCGTGTGTGTTTAATATTAAGAATCTCTTATAATTTTTTCCTGAGCCATAAGTAGTAAATTTTCAAATTTATCGGTGTTGTAACCACAATTTAAATGTGTGACATAGCTCATGGCGTAGACAAATTCTTATCAAACATTGACCTATTTGCGACATTGCTCTGCTATACAGTATTTCCGTGGTCTAAAATACGCCATTGATCAGCTTTATTGATCGAATCTAAATGTTGAAAGATAATGAAATGAAAGCAGATAGTACCAAGGGCATTATCTTAATTTCTTTGTTTTTTATTTACTATACACAAGAATTCTTATTCTGAACAATATAAAGATAATGTTTAGTTTGCAACAATGAGAAATTTGGGAAAACCTATAAATCAATAAATTTCCATTTGATTGCTAAAAAGACGTACGATTATACATTATGATGTATGAAACTAAATTATTAAAGCACTATAGAAGCACAATTATTTTTTTATTAATTTATTCACCCACAGCTTTTTGACCTACCAAGTGATACTGTACCTATATGTTTCCTGCTTACGCCTTTTTTCTTTATACATATATGCATAACTTTTTTTCCTACAACATTATTTTTAATATAAATTGTTTGTCTGTAGTCAATGTAATTAGAGTCAGTCATTCTTTGCCTGACCGACTAAAGTTTAAAATTAGATCAAAGTATCTAATTAATTATAATTAATTATAATCAAAAAATTGCAAAGAATTTTCAAACATTCAAGATACCCTACATATAAATTTGTTAAAATATTATTCTAATACGAGTTTTTCTTTTAAGGTCACGTGAACTAATCAAAGCTGCTATTTTGGATAATGACTTTATGAAGAATTTGGAACTCACGCAAATCCGAGAAATCGTCGATTGCATGTATCCTGTAACTTTTCCAGCTGGTTCTATAATAATTCGAGAAGGAGATGTCGGCTCAATTGTTTTTGTTATGGAAGGTGAGTTGATAATTTACTGTCATAATTAATACAATAATTTATATTACGATTTATTATAATTTTTTACTTTATTAGATACCGTTACCTCACAGTATTGTTTCACTTTCAAACGTTTTTATAAGTTTAAAAAAATCTTTCTTTAAACTGATCAATGTCTTGATATTTTGCTAGATATAGTATCCAGTATAACGCATTCCATTCCCGCGCTTTTTTTCAAATTTCGCGCGCTCCGTATTTCTACCTACACGTAGTTCAAATAAGAACCGGTAAAGAGAGTGGTAACATATGAGCTTTGCAGATTTGCTGTCCCGACTGATTATGCACAATAGACTCATATATAACGACGTATAATACTTGATAAATATTTGTAATATAAGTTATACAGTTAATTTTCTAAAATGAAAAACTGGCAGTTATTGTTATCGCTCGGCAGTGAATGATTATATAAAAAAATAATTTTCAACAGACACTAATATATAAGTAATTTACAATTTTCACTTCATAAAATAAGAAGCAGGAGCAGCTTATAGAAAAGTTGAGAACGTAATCAAAGCACCGTCTGAACATGAAAGCGGCTGCTCTTAGCGTTTATAGGAAATAAAATGGGATATAACGGTTCGAGTCATCGCTCGTCATAATAACTATTATTGGCACCTCCAAAATGAGCTTTCTCTTTTAGTCCCGTCCCGACGACTATAATAGCTCACAGGAGAATGATATAATACATATATAGCAGTACCGTCCGTATATATACTTATAATTCGTTAAAAAATCATTCTCTCGATCAAAAAAGTCGCGCAAAATGCATTATCGCTTAAATCGATACATACAGTATAGTTCCGCACGACTAGATCCAGAACATAGGCGTCATATAAAAGCAACTGTTACGGTACAGCCGTACAAAAACTCCAATTCAGCGCGTCGTTTTTGAAAGCCTGCGCCTGCGGGTGAACGGCGTTGGCGATTACTTAATGCGACAGCGTAACACTGCGATGGATTACAACTGCAGCAGTTCGATATACCTATAACGAAGAAGAGTATAGCTGGTAGATCTATATTGGAATTCGAGTATACAATACAGTATATAACATCGTGTTCAAGATCCAGGCGCCCTTGGCACTTTCCCCATTGTGCGGGCACGTAAATCCTCTCTCTATATATATATACTCTCCGTGTGTCGTATGGAATTCCACACGAAAATACAGGAGAATCGACGAGGTGCAAAAGCTGTTCTTTCTCTCTCTCCTGATATACCTACAGCAGACAAAGGTTTCGGCGAAATAATATCCGGCGAAGGCGGTGCAGCGGCGCAAGAGAGCGACCTTGGCTGGGAAATGAAAATTCCGGGATACAGTGTGTGCATGTGTATGGGTATGGCACAAAGGCTGCACAGCAGAGTATATAGAAGCTCTCTAAAGAGTTGTGTGAACAGCTGAGAACCCCTGGCCTTTCTCCTCAGCGTATAGAGCTCACAGCGAAGGGGGAAGGTGGGGAGTCCGGAGAACTGCCGGAGGCTCGCTCTTTCTCCTCGCGAGACTGCCGTCAGTCGGTCTCGATCCTCTCAACGCGCTGCTGCTGCGTCCAGCTCGTGTCTGTGCTCTAGTGTAAAAAATCTGTGCGAAAGAAAATGCAACGATAATTAATAAGAACGAGAGATGAAGGTGCGCGGCTATCCGGGCCGGGCGGTGTTGGAAGACCCGGAGCTGCTGGCAGATCCGGAGGCAAGTCGCGGCCGAGCTATGGACTTGCTTTACGAAGCCAGTTGGCGAGAGTGTGGTCTCAACTGGTCGAGTCAACATCATCAGCAACGATTATTACCTCGAGCCAGGTCGAGCGATGAGCTGTTACGATCTGCCAGTACCGGTAGCAGTGCTGACAGCGAAGCTTCTTTAGAGGATGGATCCTCGTCGGAGCAGAGAAGTGGTTTCCTTATACCTAGACCTCGGCTTATTGTGCCGGTACACACTTACGCGAGACGTCGGCGTACCGGTGCTCCACAACCTATACGCAGACGACAGATCAGGCCAGGTATATTATATTGTCATTGAATATTTCTAACGTCGTTGTAACATATACTCACGCACATTTAGAATGTCGAGCGATCAACAGTTATTGTAACAATGTGTACTATTATATCGCAAGTTCGAGCTTGTAATATTTCTTTAATGTCTCTCTCGTTTAACCGTTGCGCGCTTTCGCAAGTCGAACACAGTATATTGTATATAGCGATAAGCGTGCGGAGAAACTATGTCGTAAAGACTACTCGGATCGTCTTGGCGCCGTGTATACATTCGTGATAAATGAAAGAATGTCGTTTAAAAAATCAAGCAAAAAAAAACTTGCGGAGAGCTGTTTCGTCAGGCTCGAAAATATATCCAGTGAAAACGTGATCCGCGTCACCTTTTCTCCGGCGCGCGAGCAAAATTTCATCCTTACGCTCGTCGAGGCTCCTTTCTATATTGTACAGTGTGTATATGTATATATATATATACACACACGAAGCCGCAGGTATATAAGCTTGCAGCTGCTGTCTCGTACGCAAGATGAGCAATTCTTTCGAGCTTCCTGTGTGAACGAAAATTTTTATGCCTCCCACTATATATAACGAGGATATTGTGCGCAAGGCTGTATGACATGTCACTTCTGACCGCATGCGGACTTTAGTGGGAAGAAGAACGACCACGTGCTTGAAATTCTTGCGCTCTGATGAGAGCGAGATGGATGTGCGTAGGTTGTAACGCACATCGTGTACTCTAAAAGAAAATTGAACCACCGTTATACTATATACGACAGACGCAGTGATCTACTTGCGGATGATGGTGTGGAATATATAGCTATAGTGTATTGTACGGGCTTGTCACCGACTTTGTTTACTGTTTCCTCCGATTGATTATCAATTATGATGCTGGTCGAGGTTTCGAGCGGATGTGAGCTTTCGGATCAACGGATGAACCGTTTTTTTTTCTGTTTGCGGACTAAATTTGAACGGTGAATAAGTATTAGGAAAAAACACGGTTCCTCGAAGCGCTGTCCTAAATCGCTTTGCAAATGATTCGATTGTCGCTAAACGCGCTAAGAATAGCCGCGTATAGCGACCTTGAGGCAGTGTTCGGTTCGATATCCTTTCTTTAAAAGCGTTTGGGCTGCTTTCGAATGCAACGATTTTATCTGTTTTGCTTACGCCAAAAAAACACTGCCTTCTAGTATCAAAACTACATAAATCACGTATCGTAATTCGTATGTATAACGAACGAATTCTAAGCTCACGGTGAACGTATATATATATTATGTGTAACAAAAGTAAGTGCAATGACACGATAGATGGCACACGTCAAACGAACGAGGTGCACACAATGCTTCTGCATGCATGCGTGGCATAAAGTCTTTGTTCTGATATGTTGACGGGTTATAAGCGTTTGATATATATCTAGTCTGCAGATACCATCGTCGAAAAGTGAACGGGACTCTATAGTACAACACGCAGTCACAGGCCAAAGGGAAATAAAAATTCATTGCGAGCTATAGTGTTGAGATCCTGGTGTATATAGCGATGCGAGTTTCACAACACAATAGTGTGTAATTCGAGTGGAATAATTTATTGCAAGCAACGATGATATTTGCTAAATTATTGTAGCTTGAAGAGCTTATAGATAGGTTTGAAATTATGCCGTTGGAAGTGTTATCTGCTCTCTTCTGATGTCTGGATTTTTGTATGTATTATCCTATACGGTAGATATAATTTGTCTTGATCAAATAAAAGTTTACAATGCACGATCTCATCAGATGGGTAATAAAATAAAACTTAAACCTCGCTTCTATCGTGTACAAACATGTTTCAGTATTATATAGTAGCTGTTGTTTGCTTTGCTATTATTACTACTAGCATCAAGGTTTTATGTTAATTTTCCATTTTAATACTTTTATTCGCAAATTCGATGAACTATCGACACATCTTCTATTATGCATAATGTTCAGATGGTTTTGAATTTTTTGTAAGTCATAACTTCCGATGTCCCTTACTTTTGTTTAAAAATAAACCATTAATAATATTCGCGGCTATTTATGGATAGCCTAGTTTCTTGTTATGAACAAAAAAGAAGTGTCACCGTTTGATTACGTTACATGTGAATCAGGTAGCATTACTTAATACAAGTAATATTTTAATATATGCAAGACGACTTTCGTTTTTCTATAACTTTCATATTCCAGTTATGGTTTTATCATTCATTTTTCAATATGACAAACTCGACTGCTCAATCAAATACTGTTATTCAAGACCATCCACTGAGCTTACTTGTTAAAAAATAATTTTAAAAAAGTATCTAATATATTACATAGCTATAGCTTACTTTGTTACTTTAGGCACATATATAATCGCTGCAGTATAACGTGTACGTTAATGCATATTCATAAAATTAATCATTATGGATTAAGAGATGTTTAATTACAATGCACGCAAACTCGATTTCCTTGAAACAAAATACCGCACGTATTGTATATAGTTATAAAGTTATCCGCTGATGAGAACAAAATTCAAGAGAGTAAAACACAAGGAATCGATACACATATATCCCGCCGGTATTGTCTATTCGACGACACCATATAATTGCGTAAAATGCTAATGAAGAGTTGAAAATGAATTCAGTTCAGGGTCAAACAGGAGAAAAGTGCCTTTGCCGCCGCGCACCGGCTGAATCAAGGATGTTGCCACACATTCTTTATAAATATACTCGCTTCGGCGCTTTCGGCTTCCGAGTGTGTATATATACCTCCCCGTCAAATCTCCTTCGCCAAATGCAGTACCTGGAACAGCAACTTTCTCTCCGGAAACCACTGCTTCGATTCGCTCGCTATACACTCGTTTTCGCTGGAGTCAAGCAGTCGTCGTCCTGCAAACGAAGTAACTTTTTGCCAAAGTCAATGGACTGTAAACAATATAACGATGTTTCGAGCGTGGACTGTTTCCAAAGGTGCTTTTCTTGCTTCGCGTCGAAAGGAAAAGCGCTGCGTTGTTGATCGAAAAAGAAAGTTGATCGGGATGTGTGTATATATATAGGATATACGAACGGGATTCTCGAGATTATTACAGAAGTAGTTGGTAATTTTAATGGACTAATACGCGACGCTTTGAACGTGTAATAATGACGTTTTCGTCATTCCGGATGTGCACTTAGTCGCGTCGCTCACACTTATTTACCGCTAACTTAAAAACAGGTAATTATATGTTTAAACAGAAAAGCGTTATACTCGAAACACATCAAAGTACGTTCAAAATCAGTATAAGTGCGATGCTTATACTTATAAAGCTTAGTTGAAAGTTTCCGCGTTTTCCCGAGAACCATTTGCGCACACCTTCCTCTGAAAATATTTTCTGCGTAATATACAAACGCCGCGAGTAAATATACACACCGATCTTTCGTAATAATGAAAAAATAAAATGTAACGACCGCCCGTTGAAATGCAATTATATACGATTCTTCTCGCGGTTAAGTCGCAGTCGTTGATGGGGAAGAGTATAATGGGCCCATATTCCCACATAGATATACACGCGAATGAAACAATTAAGTATGCCGCATCTTTTTCCGCTATTTCCTCTGTGCTCTCGTGACACAGGCATGTTCCCAGGAAGGAGATAGAGGCTTGGATGGATATATATACGTTTACATCGAGCTGTACATATACATACGTCGAGAGAGTCTTCGGTCGAAGAAACTGCAGAGTTGCAGTAGTTTTTAACATTTGGGCGTCTTATTGAGAAGCTGCGCAAGAGCTGAATACACAATGGCGATGCTATAGTCGAGAGAAAAATTTTGGATAGAACATTTTGCGTGGCAAGAAAAGATTTTAATGCGATTTTAAGCAATAATTTATCATCCTTATTCGCGGTGACGAAGCATAATTTAACTGGAGAATTTTGTCTGAACCGATGCTAACAACGAAAATATGCAAGCGAAGATCTCTCAAGTATAAATGTGTTTATACTGTAGTTCGAACTACAGTGTGTGAAAATACTCGACTCTGCCCACGAGTGTACATGTGTATATACATCCTATTGTAAGGAGCTATAGTGTGTACGACCAGTTTTGAAAAAGGCGTGGGTTATTATGCCGAAAAAATATATTCCATTTGTCGAAACCGTCCGAGTGACTCATCACGATCACGTATTGGTTTTGCACTTTTTCTTCGAGAAAGGATTTCTGTTAATTCTTGAATACGCTGATGACTGAGTGTTTATAGAAATCGAATTTTCTGAAATATTACAAGCTTCGTCTTTAAATATTTTTACTCAAACTTTTTTTATAGACCGTCAGGCGCTGATTTGCAAGCAGAACGTTTGGTTTTGTAATTTATTCTTTGCATTGTAAACGCTGAAAATTTGAGTAAGTGATCAGGATTTACAAGTATTCGTTATATACGGTAGCGGATTTATGTAATATATCATATAAAAGAGCGCTTGCAAAATGTGTGTAATGACTGACTGGCTTGCCAAATTGAATGGACGATTGTTCAACTGCAGTAGTGTATTACGGCTGTATATCTCTTTCCTCAACAAGACTTTATTCTACATTTCTTTCGGTTCGACGACAAACTGCAAAAGCTACTGGTGAACTCCGACACTTGTATGTGTAATTATTCAACTGTCTCCAATACAGATGTCGCATCAGGGTGTCCATTACAAACTGACTCTCTTATATATCCACAATTTTATTATAAAAATATTCTGAAAGACACAATTTAAAATTTACACGCCTTCGAAACAACCCATAAACAATATCAACCTGACCTTGTTTCTCCCAACAAGGCAATGCAAAATGAAAGGCCCCATAAAAAAACGAGGAAAATCATCTCTCTCGGCGTAGAAAAAAGCGTTTAAATCAAAATCCCGTCAACAGCTGTTATTCGCGAAAGCTTCGACGTAAAATACTAGTCAAGCTGCCGTCGAACTTTGAATACGTGAGCGCGTGTAAGTATATATTCTATTCCTCGACAAGCATGTACTATACTCTCTCGCCTTTTCTCCTTCAGTCGTGCGAACAACGAAAAAAAGAGCGCGCCGCGCTCATATATACTTGCGCAACTCCGCTTTCCAAGAAGAAAACTGGACTCGATTCGCGCGTTTTCATTCTTCCCTCGTATATAGCAATTTATTTTTTTCAAACTTCTCGTATACTGTTTTGTATACTTATATTATATACATTATGTATATACTAGAACTGGTGAAAGACGGCTGAGGAAAATTAAAATTTCTTTCGAGTACGACGGAGAGTATGAATATTGAGTTTATTTACTCGTATGGTAATTGCAATGCCACGCTAGTAGCGAGATGTGAAGAAAAAGGTTTTTATTGATTATTATTGCTCTGTGAAGCAATCGAATCATTTTTTGCAGACGCCGGCTGACTCATGTCTTAATAGCCGCGCACTGGTCTCTCTGTGGAAGGAATATAAAAGTCGACGACTCTCTCACTCTCGCGTGGCAAGTTTTAACATATAACTAGCTGGAATATTATACGAAAATACACGGATTTTTAATCGGAAAATATTCGAATACTTTTTTTTTAATACTCATCATTATTATTCCAAGGACTATAGAAAGTTGACCCAAGAAAAATAATCGAAATTCAATCCTCAAGATCGTCCAGGAAGAGGAAGCTATATATGAGAAAAAAAAAGAACTATTCGATCGATTTAACAACAAACGGAGCGAAAGTCAGTCGTGCGTGTGCATCATCATCACACACGAGAGTTTTCGCTGCAGCTCGACGATCAAGAGAGAGAATTGTGTTCTGGCTCGGTGGCTCATTCTAGCGGCATCTTGAATCTTCAATTTACAAACACATCCGCTGCGCTCGCGCGCGCGCTCGCCCCATTAACTCACCTAAATAACCGCCAATTACTTTCATTGCCTCGTCTCTGTCCTGATTAGATAACTTTTTCTGCATTTCTTTATTCTCAGCTCTGTTGCAGTATAGCGCTTTCCTCGCTGTCACGTTGATAGACGAGAAAAAAAGTGTTATTTTATTCGAGGATTTTTACATAACCGCGTGACCGGGTCGCGTTTGTAATCTCTGTAACGAATATTTTGTAAGCCAAGTGGATTTCACTTTGCAGAGTGTACATAGCCAGTCTTTTATATATTTTTCATTGGCGAAGGATGTATCGGAATAGGTTTCAAGAATGATAGTTTGGATAAGTAGGTCGAAAACCGGATGGTGTGTAGTGTGCTTCTTCTTCTTCTTCTTCTTTTTTTTTATTATACACCGCAGTATTATGATTCATTATAAGAGCACAAGCGTTGATTATCGCAGTTACCCCTCATTTCTTCGCATAAACACTTTCCTTGTTAAGGAGAAACTTTTATTTTGCTCTTGGCTTTCTCCCGTTATAAGTACCGGGATGTGACAGTGCTGGGGACATATTTTTTCTTTTCTTTATTGTTTATGACACTGGAGCGTCCTTTATAACAGAGACTGATCACTTTCAGTCGTAAAACGCGTTTCAATTATTTTTTAAGAGTTTAAAAACTGTAGTAGTTGTAAAAAGTTCTCAAATAATGACCAATTGTCTTGTTTTCACTGGCTTTGAGAACATCTTTATATTGCGATTGTTTTATGTGCGCATTGGCATGCGTATAATTTTTTACACTAATACGAGGTATAGGCTTTTAAATAGTGGCAGTAGTGGAATTAGAGTAATCCGTTTGAAAATTGCGGTAGCAAACGGATAAGCTTGGCTTTACAGAAGCCTGTTTTTTCTGCGTCAGCAGTCGGATCACAATTAGTTCAACGACACACACATTACAAAATCTTCTAAAAATAGAATTTCAATTTAATCTCGACCCGACAAACCTACAAAATTCCCCCCGATGAGTTATTGAAAAAATGGAAAATCCCGTCAGTCCCCCTCGATAATCAAACTTCGCAATATACCAATAGGAATCTTGTCAAAAGTTCAGTTCAGCTCAACTGATCGAAATGTCTGCCTCGCTCTGGTTGTTCATCGGCCATTACCATAACCCATCGAAAGCGAAGCTTCAACATCAGAGTATATATATATATCTATTATATGAGCTTCGAGAGAACACGATTATCATATATGAGACACGAATAAGCCATTGTTTAACGTCGTCATTGTCGTTTGATTGCAGAGGGAAAGGTGGAAGTGTCGAGAGATGGAAAATACTTGAGCACCTTGGCGCCGGGTAAGGTGCTCGGCGAACTGGCCATTCTTTACAACTGCAAGAGGACGGCGACCATAACCGCGGCGACGGACTGCCAGTTGTGGGCGATAGATCGGCAATGCTTCCAAACGATCATGATGAGGACTGGCCTATCGAGACAGGCTGAGTACACGGACTTCTTGAAGAGGTATTGGACACTCGTTTTTGTTTGTAAATTATTATGAAATTCTGCGTTATATAAGTCGTAAGTGTCCAGTTTAAATATTAATGTGACGTTAGTTTTAAAGACTCGTTGAAAAGATCGATGATTGTAATTATGAAAGTTGAACAGTAATTTCACTTCAACTATTACGTTAACACTGTATTTTCTTTCCAGTGTTCCAATCTTCAAAGCTTTGCCCGAGGAGACTCTAATCAAAATCTCAGACGTACTGGAAGAGGTAAGACAATTTTTAATTAAAAAATGCAGCGATATAATGAAATTGATCATTTACGAAAACATTAAAAGTGGAAACAAATTTTAAATAAGTATATGTAGCTTAAAAATAGAAGCTTATTCGTATAGATACGATCTACACGGCATAAATATAGACTCCAAACGTATTTTTCCGCGCGCGATTAAGAAATTATTTAACGAGTAATAGGTATACTGACTGCTATCTCTTGCGCTGTTGCTTTTACGTTACATAAAACGCGCGAAAAACCAAGCTGCAGCTCGTTTTTCATTTGTCGCGTGTCAGCAGAAAGTCCCCACCGACGACGCGCCACCAACTACCTCATTTTAATTTCTCACTTCGTTTCCATCAGACCTTCTACAACAATGGCGACTACATCGTACGACAAGGCGCGAGAGGAGACACGTTCTTCATCATCAGTCGAGGTCAGGTGAGGGTGACCATCAAGCAGCCGGATACAACGGACGAGAAGTTCATCAGAACTCTGAGCAAGGGTGACTTTTTCGGCGAAAAGGCGCTGCAGGGGTGAGTCCTGAGAAGAAAAAAAAGAGCGTTATTTAAATTTGAAATTCACGTTCGACGTATTTTTCCACAGTGACGATCTCAGGACGGCCAACATCATTGCCGACGATCCGGACGGGGTGAGCTGTCTCGTAATCGATCGAGAAACGTTCAACCAGTTGATATCGTCCCTCGATGAGATTCGAATGCGCTACAAGGACGAACTAGTCGTACGCAGAAGGTGAGAGATAAGAGATTGCAATTTCATCTATATATAACGCATCAACTTAATAACACGCTCGCGCTCATTTGCCCTTTAATATACCTGACACCTAACCTAACTGTGTTTCATGCCTAACTCTAAAGGATGGGGGAGTAAGCGAAGCTATTATAAAGTAAGTCTCACGAGATTCTATTCTCGAGCACGGATATGTAGTGCGTGTGTTGTCGCACGATAGCTGCGGGGAGCGTTTTCCGAACTCTCTTGACGTTAATCTATTTATAAGCCCTTTCCGGAAGCTTTATTGTACGTGCCAAAGAGCGCGCGAACTGTAGAAAATTGCGCGCTCGATTCGAGTCAACAGTTTATTTCTGCGCGCTTGGAAAAATATGCTCTGTATATTTCGGGGAGGGTGCTTTTTAAAATTAGACGTCATTATCGAGTTCACCATCGGAAGTATAATGAGTGGTTATAGTTTGTCTGTGTCGTTTTGCTTTTTCGGAAAACGTCTGACCCGAGCTGTTGAGCGCTACATTTTGTGTATATATCGCTGTTTTTGCATGCCGATATCACTGTATTATATATTTGTGTAAATATAGTTCGTAACGAGACATGAAAAATAAATGAAAGACTAATGGACAATTGTTTCGCCTATGCTAATTGTAATTTTATGCATCGCCAGGCTGAACGAGGAGTTCCGGGATTTGCGACTGCAGGACTTGCGCTCGCTGGCGACCCTCGGCGTGGGTGGCTTCGGTCGGGTGGAGCTTGTGCAGATAGCCGGCGACAACTCGAGGTCGTTCGCCCTGAAGCAAATGAAGAAGGCGCAGATCGTGGAGACGCGACAGCAGCAGCACATAATGTCAGAGAAGCGGATAATGGGCGAAGCCGACTGCGACTTCATAGTCAAGCTCTTCAAGACGTTCAAGGACCGCAAGTATCTCTACATGCTGATGGAGGCCTGTCTCGGGGGTGAGCTCTGGACGGTACTCAGGGATAAGGGTCACTTCGACGACTCGACCACACGATTCTACACGGCCTGCGTCGTCGAGGCCTTCGACTATCTACACTCCCGAAACATCATCTACAGAGATCTCAAGCCTGAGAATCTGCTTCTCGATAGTCAAGGGTGAGCAGTGCGATTTTGCAAAAGCACCGGGAAATCGAGATTCGTATATATCAGAGCGCGTGGCGTATTGCCAGAGAAGCTTGTCTGCTTTTCAAGCCTGTGAATTTTCAGATGTGCAATCAATTTCTCAGTGTAGTGTACTTGTGCGTAAACGGCAATATTCATAAGAGTTATTTATGATCGGTTGTTTACTTCGAAAAACGTGTAGGATATTTGATTACTTGTACTAACGGGTTGTTTTTTTCAGTTATGTGAAACTAGTGGACTTTGGCTTCGCTAAACGACTCGATCATGGCCGAAAAACGTGGACCTTCTGCGGTACTCCGGAATACGTAGCCCCAGAAGTGATACTCAACAGAGGTCATGATATTAGTGCTGACTATTGGTCGCTCGGAGTACTAATGTTTGAACTACTCACTGGAACCCCTCCATTTACCGGAGCAGATCCAATGAAAACATACAACATTATTTTGAAAGGAATCGATGCGATCGAGTTTCCCAGAACGATAACGCGCAATGCTACAGTTTTGATAAAGAAGCTCTGCAGGTAATTTTCGCTGAAATTTATCTTGATTTCTGAATCGCTTGGAACTTAATACGGGAAATCTAAAAATAATCTTTAATCGCGTTTGCAGAGATAATCCAGCTGAACGTCTTGGTTACCAAAAAGGAGGCATCAGCGAAATTCAAAAGCACAAGTGAGTTGACTCATTTGATTATTTCCGCTCGGTTATTTGAAATAAAATGATAACAAGTTTTTATTCTTAAATCGCAATTTGTGCAGTTGATTCGTTCTATTCTCCAACATATTTTTACGAACCTTAATTTCTTCTAGGTGGTTTGACGGTTTCAATTGGGAAGGTCTGCGAGCAAGAACGCTGGAACCTCCAATAATGCCAAAAGTCTTGAGTCCTATGGACACAACCAATTTCGACGAGTACCCACCAGATGCAGAACCACCTCCTCCCGACGATATATCTGGTTGGGATAACGACTTTTAACAGCAGGAATTTGATAAAAGGCCTCACGGCTCTCTAAAATGTATTTTTGTATTCGTCTCCAGCGCATCCGCGGGACGGAAAAATAATATTTTTATAATTGACGAACGTTGGCCTCTGGAGTAAGGTCCGACTTTTCTAGACTCGCGGTATGTCTTAAACATTGATCCGAAATGCTCTCATTTTTGATAATTTATTTGTCGAAGATCTCAAAGTGAGGTGTTTTGGGACCATGTTATTGTTTGCTACTGTCGGTTATTTGTAGGAACAAATTATTGAATTTTACACTAAAGTGTACTACAGAGCGTATAATGTTACTGCGTATAGTAATTTTTAATAGGAACCAAGGATTGAGCCTATAACAAATTATAGGTCTCATGTTGCTGTGAAACAGTGACCGATCAGTTATAAAATCCTGGAAATTCGTTAATAATTTTTAATTAATATCGGAAAATTTATGCTAATAAATGCGAAGAGTTTGTTCTCCAAACATTTATATTTTCAATTTGTATGTTATTGTTCAAGTCATGCTGTACGAATGATAGTCCTGATGTTAGAGTGTATCTGAACGAAACAAATTGCTGACTCGATTAGATTTTTACATATTGCGAGACGTATGCCAGTGCGCCAAGTGCCATTACTGCACACGATTTGTAAATCAAAGAAGCAGTTGATGCGCGTACACGTAAGATATAAACGGCTTAAAAAAAATTCTCTTGCCATTCGTGTTGCAATTTACTATAAAGTTGTCAAAGGCGGTCTTCATTTAGCAATTGTGCTTCGTACATAGATCGTTTGAATTAATATTGTTGTTTGATTCGTTTTATAGTTTATTACGATAATTCTATTTTAAAAAATACTTTTACAAAAAAGTGAATCATGTAAATAATTTTTAGAAATATAAAGACATAAGGCATCTGATATATAGATATATATCAATATTAAAATAAATTTTATTAATATTACATAATTTGAATGTTTACTTTATTAAGAATACCTTTTTTCTTCTTAAAAGCGTTACCAATATTTATCTACAACCTTCTTGTAGCTGTTATATAATTGCATAAAATATAATCAAGTTATATACTTAAGTGATTTTTTAATAATTTTTTGAAAAATCCAACAATGTCCAATAAAACCTTTTGTCGCGTTTTTTAATGTCAAATTTTGTTCGTAACAAGTAACAACTCGTATAAACCAGATTTACCCATTTTGTTAATTATCTAAGTTAATCCCGAATTATATAAAAAAAATTCTAAAATCGTTAAGTAATATAAATAAATATGGTTTCAAGGTATATAAAGCAATAAGGTCATTAGTGTTATGCATGATGACATTATGAAATAAAATTCCTTATTTATTGACGGGAAATTCATGGAAAATATTGGCACCTATTTTCTTCAATTTCTTTGACCTTGTAAGTTCGCGGATTTTCAAGCGCTATAATAGAAAATTGATCATTCAAATACTTATTCTGTAGAAATTCACGAGTATATAGTTAAAGTGTATAATTGTCCTATAAATTATTTATTGCAATAAAAAGCGACAAAAACAATTTTGCGACTGGACTAATTTCTAACGATTTTTTACACACCGGAAATCATCGATAAGCTAAATTAGTTAAATTTTAATTCTATATCACGTGCAATATTTTTCAGTAGTCAGTAATTAGCGCTCGATATAAATAAAATAGATCGCAGATAAGCCCTCTAATATGCGTTTGCTTCAACCCCCGCAAGAAATCAGAAGAAAGCTGTCCTAACTTCGCAGAATCTCGCGCGCGCGCACGTGTGTGTGTGTATGTATGTGGGGGGCTTCAAAAAGTCCAAACATTGTTGCCAGTTCAACGGCGTGACCTTGTCGTCAGTTTACTGTGTTTTTTAACGAAAATCTCGTAAAAAGGTATATATTTTTCCTATTATATGTCTTCAAAGCATTTGTCGCTTTTGAAGAAATAGCGCAACGTCGCAACGATAAGTCCGCGGAGTGGGGGTGAGCTGCCTTGCACGCCACCACCGGCGGCAAAAGACGCCGAGCGCGGGACACGCGGGTCGCAGCGCACGCCTCATTCTCGCGCCGGTCGTGCGCCAGATAACAGGACGAAAGTGCGCTTGGAAGCGTTTCATTTCTTTGTTTGCTGTCCAGGAGACAGATACGTCATCGGCCCTTCTTCTGTGTCTTCCTCTATATATCGGACATCAACACGAAGCGGTAATTATATTGCATGCGTTTAAAAGTCATTTTTCGTTTTTGACGCCGGCCATTGTTTTATGTATAGAAAAAAAACTGTGCAAGCTTCTTCATGGTAGATGTTATTGAAATTAGACACGTGCATAGAGAAAGTATGCGAGATGCTTTATTTTTACTGCGTTGCGCGTTGAATGTCGTTTTTGTTTTGCCGAGTGTACTTTCGTCGTTGCTCGATCGGCTTAGCTTTTTTAATGGAGCTCTTTTTTAACGTCGTTTACTGTACCCATGCATTTTCTATGTACGTACAAAAAAAGCGTTTTTTAGACAGAAAATCGTGTTGCTTCGGGAACTTTGATAAGTTTTACGATAAAAAGAATGAAATGGAGAAGTATTCGTGGAAGAAACTGAGCTATGTGGCGGATTCCTTTGTTAGAGAATTTTGCGATTTCGTTTCTATTATAGATATATACCTATAGTGGAAATTTTGTACTACCTATATCTACGTGACTTTCTGACGATTTTTCTCGAAAGTTTAATAGGTATTAGTAAAATGAATTTGCTTATAGGAAATGCATTCTAGGAATTTAAGGAAAATCGCGCATCTCTTACTCTCTAACTCTAACTTTTCATTCACTTCGACCTTTAATTTTACTGCGAAAAACGAAGAATATAATAATAGAAATCTGTAACTGGATGTTTAATCCTCTTAGCAAACTCGGTTATCATTTTCCAATTGGTACTTTGGGTTTATAAAAAAATGATTTACTATCGATAAATAAACCACATTTTTAATATGAGGATAGCTAAATATTTTATATATATATATATATATATATGATTTGATAATTTAATCATTAATGAAAAAAGACTAAATAAAACATTTTTTTAGAAAATGGCTGGGAGAGGAGCTGGACGAGGTAATCTCGTTGAGATGATTAAGAAAAAAATGGAAGAAGAGAAAAGACTAAAAGAAGAAGAGGAGCGTGCAAGGCAAATGCAGGAATTGCAGCAAAAAGAACAAGAAGCTGCACCTGCACCTCCTGTTCCAGTCAGTGCAACAACTAGTATCGGTAGAGGTAGAGGAAGTCTACTAGAAAAACTGCGCAGCAAAGTGACACCAGGAGTAGATACCTCAACACCTATACCATCTACCACAGCATCGGTTACATCTATGCAAACCACATCTACCTTAGCAATGGGTCGAGGAACATTGCTCAGTGCCTTGAGGAGAAAGTATGATATCTACTATATATTTGTTAATTTTTTATGTGAAATACATCATATATCACAGGACAAAATCAATCAATTCACAATACTGCATAATTTTTTTTATGTTGCAATTTTTAATACACAATAATTAATGTGTCGCAATCTTAAAAAGTTCAAAATTTTACTATGATTATTATGAGTATGTCAACACAGCTTCAATTTTTCAGTTGTGATATATTTTTAAGAGTAATAATAAGCTTTTGATGAAAATATTAATTTTTGTGCTAACAATTTTTTATATTTTTCAGGGCTGAGTCAGCAGTAGACTCATCATCGCCTATACCACCATCCACTACAGCTTCAGTTACATCTGTTCAAACCACATCAACCACAACTACAGGTCAGGGATCGTTGTCTACATTGAAGAAACAGTATGTTATATACTAGATATTTACTCATTCTATATAGGAAATACATATATCACAAGATAAAATCATTCAAAGTATGTAAGCCTTTGGAAATATTGATTTAATACTAAACTTTTTCTTCAGAAGTGATTCAGATACATTGGAAACATCAGGAGAACAAACTGGAGTTGTAGGAAAGTTGTCTTCTTTATCATTGGAAGAAACAAAATCTTCATTGACCGAACAAGAAATTGTTTCCCGACAAGGATTGTCAGGAAAAACGTAATGACTAGATAATTTTTGTTATTATATCTTCAGAATTATAATTAATCAAATTACGTTATTTTCTTAAGGATTCATTTGACGGCCAATTATATCAATTTAAAAGTTAACGAAGATAAGGGTATGTACCAGTATGAAGTGCAATTCTCACCAGATGTCGATTCACGATCGTTAAGATTTAGACTACTTAATCAACATCTAAATGACCTGGGTAATGTTAAAACTTTCGATGGAGCTCTTCTTTATTTACCAATAAAATTGCCAAACAAGGTAAGCCTCAAATTTATATTTTTTAATTTAATCTTTTCAGAAATTATGATTTTTTCTTTTTTTAGATAACGAAATTTGATTCTGTCCACCCTGATGATAATTCTATAGTGACTCTGACTATTATATTTAAAAAAAAGCAGGCTATGAAAGATAATGTGGCTTTTTTTAATAATCTAATGAATCGAGTCATGAAAGCTTTAACTTTAGTTAAAATAGGAAGGCATGATTTCAATCCAACATGTGCTCATGCGATTCCTCAGCATCGACTTGAAGTTTGGCCAGGTTATGTGACAGCAATAAACGAATTAGAGGGTGGTTTAAAGTTAAACCTGGATGCAACACATAGAGTGATGAGATTAGATACTGTCAGAGATTTAATGTAAGTTTTCCATTAATTATGACTAAAAATTGAAAAAATTAAACTAATGTATAACAAAATGGTTTTAGGACTGACATGTTGCGCAAAGACCCACAAAATTTCAAAAGAGCTGTAGCAAATGAGATTATTGGAACTTCTGTTTTGACGAGGTATAATAACAGAACTTACAAAATTGATGACATTGATTGGGATAAAAATCCTCTGCTCACATTCCAAAGAAAAGGTGAAGAAGTGTCATTATTCAATTATTATAAACATCACTATAATATAACCATTCAAGATCTCAAGCAGCCATTGCTTGTGCATCGCTCTAGAGAAAAAAAAACAACCGGTGAAGTATGTATCTATTTTATTTATGTTTTATCAGTATTACTTTTTGTTTATTAATTCGCGTTCATTTATTATTTACAGACAGTGGAAACAATATCCTTGCTTATTCCTGAGTTATGTTTTCTGGCAGGAATCACAGATAGCATAAGAAGCGATTTCAGAATCACTAAAGATCTTGCTCAAGTCACTAAAGTCTCCCCAGAACAACGAAGACAAGTAATAAGAAAATTCATTCAACAAGTCAATGGGAATGAAGTTACTAAAAAAATTTTGTCCGACTGGGGATTGACAATAGATAATGACACACTAGATCTCTCGGGTAGAGTCTTGGATCCAGAAGAATTGTTGTTTGGAAATGATTATAGGACCAAATCAGCAATGGCTGATTGGGGAAAAGCAGCGACTAATAGCAAAGTTCTGAGAACTGTAAGTATCTTAAACATTTAATAGATAATTTCACTTGAAAATTTACTAACAAAATTGTTACTTCCGTGTTACAGCCCAATATGCCTGATTGGGCAGTCCTATGCACACAGAGAAATCAAAGGAATTGTAATGATTTTCTTGAAACTTTTAAAGTTGTATGTCAGAAAGTTAACATCCGAATTGGTGAACCTCGAGTAATTTTTCTTAGGGATGATAGTACTGAAACTTATGTGTCAGAACTTCGTAAGGTAGTAAAGAATCGCTTGAATATGGTTGTGATCATTTTTCCTGCGCTGAGACAAGATAAATATTCAGCAGTAAAAAAGTAAATATACAGTTTTGTAAATAACTAAAACTATTTTTTTATTGATTGTTAATATTACTCTTATATTTCTAGAGTTTGTTGTGTGGAGACTCCTGTTCCATCACAAGTGATTATTTCTAAGACAATAGCAAAACCAGATAAACTTAAAAGTGTAACAGAAAAGATAGCTTTACAGATAAATTGTAAACTTGGCGGTGCTTTGTGGGCTCTAAAGAACCCATTTGTAAGTTAAACTCTTATTAATTTACTTCTTTCAACAATCATATGGATAACAGATTTTTAAATGTATTAAATTTGTTTTCAGACAAATGCTATGGTGTGTGGAATTGATGTCTTCCATGCAGGTGTAGGACAAGGTTCTAAAGGAAGTGTAGCAGCTTTTATTGCAAGTTTAGATAAAATGCTGACATCATGGCATAGTAGAGTTTGTATGCAAGGTCCTCATCAAGAATTAGTAGATCTTTTAAGTCAATGTCTAGTGTCTGCAATTAATGTTTATCGCGAGGTCAGTGAACAAAATTTCTAATAAAACAATTTCTAACTTTTATTAATAAAAAAAAATTCAAAATTTTATTTATTTAAAAGAAAATAGCCTTTTTCAATGTATTTTTTAGTAAATTTATATGAATTAAAATAATTATTTTACTTGTGTAGATTTTTTAACTCAAATTTATGTGTTTCAGAAAAATGGTCAATATCCTGACAAGATATTTATATACCGTGATGGTGTCGGTGACGGTCAGTTAGAAACCGTTAAGAATTATGAAGTAAGACAGTTTTTGAATACTTGTTCAAGACTTGACCCAGCTTACAAACCAAAGCTTTCTGTTATTATTGTTCAAAAACGAGTGAATACGCGTATTTTCGAAAAGGTAACATTTAAATAAATACTAGTTTTATTCAATCTGACATTAACTTATTTTAATTTTTGATATATTTTTTTAGAAAGGACAACTGGGAAACCCTCCACCAGGTACGGTAGTTGATAATACCATCACCCGTCGCTTTCTGTACGACTTTTATTTAGTTCCTCAGTTAGTTAGGCAAGGCACAGTAACGCCTACTCATTATATTGTACTGCACGATGGTGGTGATGTAAAAACAGACCACATGCAAAGATTTACATATAAACTGTGCCATTTGTATTACAATTGGCCAGGTACCATTAGGGTACCTGCGCCTTGTCAGTATGCACATAAGTTGGCATATTTGGTTGGACAGAGTATTAAGTCTGAACCGAGTCATGACTTGAACAACCTTCTGTATTATTTGTAAGTTCGGATGTTTACTTTAGACTTATTTATTAAGGACAAATACTAAATTTTGAATTTATCATGTGACTTCCACAAACACCATTAATTACGTAGTTAATTTTTTGTTTAATTTTTTTTTCCGTTTATGACTTGATACTGTACAGTATTATTTTGAAAGTCATGTAAGAGCCAAAGAGGCTTTAAAAATACGTAGGCCTGTGTGTACATTCAAAGAAATGTGATAAAGTGGTCTTCTTTGTTTACATAAGTAGGCTTAGAAACTTAAATTATGTCGTAATATTTAAGTAAAAGTTTATTTTCATAAGACAGGCGCGATTTTAGATATATTTTTTTACATGTTTCAAGAAACTTTCAGTTTTTGTTAAAAATAACAACCATTCCATAAAAACAAGTTGAAATATTGTTTTTTATTCCTTAAATAAAACTAAAAGTTATATGTAACTGGGTTATTTTATTCCGCTTTTATTTTGTATTTCATTTTTCTTTAAAAAAAACTTGCCAGATACAATTTACTAACAAGTACTGAGAACAAAGATTTAATTAAATCAGTCGACACAACACTTAAATGAAATCGTATTTCATGAGACATTAAATAGATGCATTGGAATAAATGTACTATATTTCATTATTGTGATCCATTATATCATAACACTAAAAATCTGATTTAAAAAAAAAAATTATACCATTCAGTTGCAAACAAATTAAATTATCGATAAATTTTATTCTAACGACTTAGATGCTAGGCAAATGGTTGTAACAACTAATATATATGCAGTTCTAATTCCAATGTAAAATCCTATGGGAATATGTAGAATATGGGAATTAATATTGTACACTAAATGTGTGTAAAACTTGAAGATTTTAGATGAATACTTGTGAGGAATTAGAAGATGCCATGTGCATCATTATTGAACTGATGGGTTATCAGGAGTATGTAATATTTCTAAGGTTTCTTTTTTTACACTATATGTTACTACGCGTAACAATGCTTAAATTTAAAGAAAGCGCTTTTGCGTGTTTTATACTAATGTTTATTCAATACTATGACAGTTAAAATCGTATCAGAATAAAGATATCAATTATTTCTGTCAATGAACATATTAAGGACTCTAAGATTATCGATATAGTTATCCCGAAATCGTTATAAGTTGCAGCGATTATACATACAAGTCCTTAATCATTTGTAGGTAAATAATAAATATCTAATTCTTCATATTAAATAAATTAATTAAAAATTCAGAAGTAAATATATTTACTACTATATTTAAATATTATTTATATACAATAGTAAATATATTTACTTCTGAATTCAATTGATCGCTGCACTTATGACTTAAAAATGTTTCTAAAAAAATTATTTAACTAAATAATTGTATGTGCATTGTTTGCACGCAGTAGTAAATGATCTCTTTAAGGGGCCTCGAGAGCATAGACATAGGTATACGGTAATCGAATAAATTAGGCGTAGTTTGGCTCCAAAATTTTGAATCAGCCGCTGCACCGACATTGCTAAAGAAATTATATGGTATTATTTAATATAGCTTTTCCTCGGAGAAGCGAGCTTATAAGCCTCCGTGGGTAATACAAATTATAAACTACTTATTTAACAGCTCAGTGCTGACATTGTATACACTAGGTAACTAGAGATTCCGGAAATACATAATACCTGTATTTCCAGTATCTCTATAGGTAACTACTGCTGACAGTGCCATTTTGGGGTGATAATTCTCACTTTTTTCATCCTCCATCCTCCATAATTATATAATTTGAGCAAGCGCCCGATTCGAAAATTTCGATCTCGATATCGAACTCGATTTTCGTATCGAAAGCCATCTCGAAGCTATAAGTATTCAAATTAAAAATATTAATAAACAAAAGCAAAATATCGGCGTATCCCTAGTAATTGCAAATTTAACAACTAGCAAAATTCAGCGCGCGCTACGTGTGCCCAATTTTCTTGAGGAGAAGTTCAAAATCGTAACTATACTCAGACCGAATATTTGTTTTCCAACCAATCAAATCGCTTTATTAACGGCTTCAAAACATCCGGTCATCACTTTTTTTAAGCGAGATTAGAGTAATTTTTAAAATAACAAACATAAATATTGTATATTCTAATATAGTTCTAAAGAATTTTTGGGATATTTACAATACATAATTAAGAATTATTTTGAATCACCTCAGTTTTGCAAAGTTTCGCCACCCGATTTGAAGGTTTATAATTTTATATATATATAGAGTTTAATTACCTAGCGAATAAGCCATTTTTTTATATTTTACAAAACAAACCATTTTTGAACGTTGATCCAAAATTTTTCCTTCCACCTATTTTCAAGATTATAAGGAGTACAAGATTGACCTCAAAATCAATTTTTCCAATTTTTTAATTATGCCATACCGTAAAATGCAAATAAATTTACAACTATTTATGACACAAATATGGCTTGCACACCACTGAATCTGTTAATTTGTCGACGTTTCGAGTTAGTATAAAAATAAAAAAATAAAAGAAATCTGCGCGAAAAAAAAATAATATCCACTTCGTCCTAAAAACTTCAGAAAGGACGAATATAAATAATTATTTTTGAGCTACTGAGCTCACGGAAGCTTGTATCAGCTCGCTTCCCCGCGGAAAGGATGTATCAAATAATACCATACAATTTGTTTAGCATCATTGGTGCAGCAGTTGATTCAAGCTACGCCTAATTTACTCGTTTACCATATATACCATATATACCTATACGCGTGCAATCTCTACTGGTAAAGTTATCCATAAATTGAAACTAAAATTTAGCTTTTACTTTTTGTTCAAATGTCTAACATTATTTGAAATTTTATAAAGTATAAAATACAAGACACGAAACTGATACTCTGAGTCTGGATCAATCGCTAAGATCACAAGAGTTTCGCGAACGCGCGCGCGCGCGCGTGGGTGCCAGTTCCGCTTGCTAACTGTTGTAGCGTTTAATATTATACATGTAGTTTTATTTTGTTATCGATTGCAGCGATCCAAGCGCATCGGGGTATATATACTCGCGATGCGTAAACAATGAATTAAGAGAAATGAGTAATAATGGGCGGAAGAACGAAATAGGGACAATAAAAGGAGAGCAGCCGCCGTTGTAATCTTCTGATGTATGCAAAGAAAATTTTATCGATTACGGCGAGAGAAAGACAACTGGAATATAGAAGTATAAAATAAATTGTCATTGTGAAGAATCTCCGATTCTCTATGCTCTAAGTAAATAAAAAGTAAGTTCGTGTATTTAATTCAAAATCAAGTGTTTATTCAATTCAACTCCTTTGGCTCCTTACGCTTTAGCTCTTAATCAAACAAACGGACCCAAGGATCAAGAAGATGACCATCCAACTTGAATCAGAGATGAGTGCTGCTTGAATTCCTGGAGGAATTCAAATCGGCTTACACCTGTTGGCGGGCGCCAGCAGAGGGTAGTAGCCGACCAGCGGGATCATAACATCAGCGTATTGGCGGTAACCGCATCAGTTTATTAAATTGTTTATTTTATACTTAAATAAGCTGTATGTGCAATTAAAATACGTTATTGTGCAGTTATAATCGAAGTATGTGCAATTTATTATTTTGGCTGGGGTGGGGGAAGTAGGAGGAGGGTAGTACGCCAGCAAAGTCGAAAGTGTATGAATGGCCGGCCCCTACCTACCCACCCCCCAGCTGAGGTGGTCCCAGTAGAGGGCACTTATCTTATTTACACGTCAGTCTAAGAGCAAGAATCCTTACCTCAGTGTCCTGATGTCCTCAGTCGTGCGTTGGGAGCGTGGGACTTGTCTTATATTTTCTGTTCTGTGATCAGTACTACCTAGTATAGAAACTTCTTATTGTTCCTGTCGAAGTGTAAATCGAGCAGACTGCAGTGACTCTCCACAGACTTCGAGATGAGCGGTTTTGAATACGTATAATAAGAGAATACCGGGTCATGGCATAACGGACATAGACCATTAATTCATCAAAATGACTTTGTCGAGGTAAATAAATTTTAATTTGCGCGAGAAGTTCACGTTTCTGAGTAACATACATTACCTTAAACAATCTTAACCTACAAATTCGTCTTTAACATTGCAATGCCATTTTTCATTATAGTTAATACTATTTACCTTTTTCACATTATATATATAGACAAGAATTGATAATGATTAAGTATGAAAGAAAAGTATATTCTGTAATTCTACAATACTGAGAAATATACTCTGCACCAATTTTATCGTGTGTTTACATACAGAAGTTATGTGATTGCGTTCAGAAAGCCACTCTGTCGCTTGAAAGTAATTTTTCTTTTCTAATTTTTCAGCATTCTACCAGCACCTACCCAAGTTGTCTGGGATAGGGAGGACGAAGCAAGAGGAGCTAAATTAAGACAACGACCTGTATCGGCCTTGGTGAAAGCAGTGGTCAGTGCTCCACCCTATGGTGAACGCAAAGGTTGGGTGCCTAGAAATGAAGATGACTTTGGAGATGGAGGAGCGTTTCCAGAGATTCATGTGGCGCAATATCCTCTGGGGATGGGGGAAAAAGGAAAAGAAACGACCAGCAATGCCCTTGCCGTTCAACTTGATGCACAAGGCAAGGTCAAGTATGACCTGATAGCAAGACAGGGTCATTCAAAGGATAAAATTGTATACAGCAAGCTGACTGACCTCTTGCCAGCTGAAATTTTAACCGAAAATGATCCAAGTATCCAGAAAAGAACTAAAGAAGAAGCTGAGGAGACAACTGAAAAAACCCGAAGGGCGCTGGAAAAAATTACAGAAAGTAAGATTGCAGCCGCAATGCCAGTGAGGCGAGCTGAGAAACAGGGCCCAGCACAGTATATTAGGTACACTCCATCACAGCAGGGTCAATCTTTTAATTCTGGAGCCAAACAGCGCGTTATAAGAATGGTGGAAGCCCAAGTAGATCCGATGGAACCGCCGAAATTCAAGATCAATAAGAAAATCCCGAGAGAACCTCCGTCTCCTCCGGCCCCAGTTATACATTCACCTACAAGAAAAGTTACTGTGAAAGAACAGAAAGAGTGAAAAATTCCACCTTGTATCAGCAACTGGAAAAATGCCAAGGGTTACACGATACCACTGGATAAGCGACTTGCTGCTGATGGACGTGGATTGCAGCAAACCCATATTAATGAGAACTTTGCTAAATTGGCTGAGGCTCTCTATATTGCTGACAGGAAGGCGAGAGAAGCGGTAGAAATGAGAGCACAATTAGAGAAGAAACTAGCCCAGAAAGAAAAGGAAAAGAAGGAGGACCATCTGAGACAACTGGCTGAAAAAGCCAGAAATGAACGTGCTGGCTTGAAGTCTGCAGCAGTTTTAGGTGAGTTAGCTACAAAACTAAAACATTTACATCATTAGCGATGAAATTTGAAAATAACATTTTTTTTTTACAGATAAGAATGAAGAAATTCGCGAAAGAGAGCAACTCCGTCAAGAACGGCACAAAGATCGCGCGCGCGAACGTAATTTAGCGCGTGCTGCTCCTGATAAGAGGTCGCGACTTCAACGAGAACGTGAGAGAGATATTAGTGAGCAAATTGCTTTGGGTATGCCAGCAAAGAACGTTAACACAACTGGAGATCAGGCATTCGACCAAAGATTGTTTAATACAACCAAGGGCATGGATTCCGGATATGGCCACGACGACGAATACAACGTGTACGATAAGCCATGGAGGGACACCAGTTCTATTGGCTCCCACATTTACAGACCCAGTAAAAATATTGATCAGGATAATTACGGCGAGGATTTAGAAAAATTAAAAAGCACTAGCAGGTTTGTTATTATTCTCTTTTAGTTGGGCATAGTTAATTTTCTAAAATTACTATTATATTATCTCTTGACATTAAGAGTGTAGGTTATAAATAAGCGATTTTGTTTCTAGGTTTGTACCTGACAAAGAATTCAGTGGCACAGACAGAACAGGCGTAGCTCGATCAGGACCAGTTCAATTTGAGAAAGAAGAAGAAGATCCTTTCGGCTTGGATCAATTCTTGAAACAAGCCAAGAGGGCAAGTAATGCTACCTCAACTACGGCGACCAAGCGCAAAGATGACGGACATTCAAAGAAGGATGATCGAGATAAACGACGAAAACATTAGTAAATAAGTTGTAAATAGTTTATCACATATTTCATATTGTATACTATTTGACTTTATATTTTGTTACTTTAAAAGCATTAATATTGTGAGTGGACAAGTTGAAGCTAATGTCCCTTTTTCATAAGGTAAATTTATAAAAGGAACGAAAATTTAATTGAAATATTTTAATTATTCGAAGTATTATTCGAAAACTTGGTATGCCTTTTTGTTTAATAAGGCATTTGTTGTGTATTCTTAGTAAAATTTTCTCAACATTTGATTTCTTAAATCGCCTTGTAAATATAAGATTTTCAGATTTAAGCTGAGGTTTAAAGCTTGAGGTTTATTTTAGCTTTTGTTATCAAGCTAAAATAATTTTAGTAAAAAAATAAACGGTCAACTTTATACTTCGAAAAGAGTCTTTTTTTTAATATATAACAAGCCACGGCTATTTTGAAAACATGATGAATAGTAAATAAATGAAGCCACGGATTGTTCTAAATTTATAATAATCAGTGATTCATATATTTACATGCATGGGTATGTATTTTAATGATTCATTACGAGAATTTGGGCTATGTTACATCATAAGTATAATATTTCTCTACCTGACGAATAAGTATCAGCTATACGAATATAATAGCTGAAATATACAGATAGGATTCCTTTGGTACTGAGAAACTGTCGACATCAATTCGAAATTAAAAATTTTCGTGTATTTCTATGCAGAAACATTATGCGTTCGTATACTCATCTATATCTGTTTTCTAATATTTTCTTTTAAATTTTCTTTTATTTTATTTACGTGTTGTTCAGATCCAATGGACTCAAAGCCCTTTTACAAAATAAAAAACAATTTAAAACAATATATAGACACGGTCAGATTCTATAAAATCTAGTTAATTACCATATACTATAATTAATTGCAACCAGAAGATTAATATACATTGACACGAGCGATCTCGGCCTTCGCTTGAATCCTAAAATGGAATTTACCTCCCTGATGGATTCTGGAAGTAAATTCCACTACCGCATTTTCACGACATCAAAGATATTAACGTCGTCTTCCTGGGCAACTGTGTTTCTTTTCCCTGTCTCACTTATGTTTAATATCTAAAATTATGCGATTTATGCCATAAAGCATGATCACAACACGTGATAGCGGTCGAATAAACAATAGCCAAAGTCTATCGTCGGGTGAAATATGTAAATAAATCAAAAATAAAATTATCTATGAGCTCGACTGAATATAAAATAGACCACCAAATCGTGTCTCGGGAGTTAATTTACGCGAAGAGAGCTAGTCTCTAAAAAAAATGAAAATTCGAATAATTTTACGCTACCAAGTTTAAAATCAATATTTGTTTTAACTGTGGGAACAATTACAATTAAACAATAGTTTACTTATCTTTGAATTAAACTTATATCGTCGATACACATATACTTATAAATAGTATAATTTGTTCCTTGCATATCACGCGACTGGCGGCAGCGCTCTCAAGTCTCACTTCAAATATCTTCATAGAATCAATGGAAAGATAAATTCATTAAAAACTTTATTTATAACATCGGAATGAGACGAATCCACCGATCGTCCAGAATGTATTGTGTAACACAATCACGGTAATGATGTATAAGAACGATTCGATATTCTGAATATTTAAGTGAATGGCCTCTCTTAAAAGCAATGTTGTATATGGGGAACTTGTGCTGAATCGATTAAATAAGTCTATCAATTAAAAATGTGGAATAGTGTTGTCTGTATAAAAGCGCTAAAATTTGCCAACATATAGAGCAGTTTGAATCTGACGTTCGTCGTACTCACATCGATAGCAATTCACCTGCAATGGTGAATAGCTGCTCTTGAGAAGTGGATATTGATTGCAATTCATTGATCATATTTATAATATAAAGCAGAAGTGCGGTTGAGTCAATATTCGCTTTTATAATTTTTATCCAATAATTATTTGACTGGTGATTATTAAAAACTTAACATATTCTTATACGAAATTTTAAATATTGCTATAAATTTAATCTAATTCTACAAGTTTGTATGTATTAGACAGATTATAACACACATTATAAATAAAAATTATAAGCAATATGACGCCGGAACCATGTATGCCGAGCACCGGCAAGACTTATATCGACGAAATGTTAAATATGAAAGATCAATCTGATATCGATATAGATGAAATAAGCGACGTAACCAATTTCTACGATGGCTGCAACATTCTTGTTACGGGAGGTTCAGGATTTGTTGGGAAACTTCTCGTGGAAAAATTACTCAGGTAAGCGATTATGATTTTTCATAAATTTTGTATTAAACGTCAAAATTTTTTTTTAACTGATTCAATTCCATATAATACTTACTTGTGAATTTCAGAACATGTCCAAATTTGGGAAAAGTGTACATGCTGTTGAGAGCGAAAAAGGGCAAGACACCTGCGCAACGATTCAAGGAACAATTCGATGATACCGTAAGTAACGCACTAAAGAATTTTTGTATCTCAAAGCATCTATTTAATAATTTCGATGACCAATTTAAAATTTATTTGCTTATCTGCAGTTGTACGATAGACTAAGACGTGAACAGCCGAATTTCGCTGACCAAATAGTTATAATCGAAGGCGACACTGGAGAGGAAGATTTGGGCATTTCCTCAACAGTTCGTGATATCCTCGTAAAAAATATTCACATCGTTTTTCACGGAGCCGCCACCGTTCGTTTCGATGAAAGTCTGCGTAAGGTAGTCAACATCAACGTTCGGGGTCCAAAGATGATGCTGTTGCTCGCCAAGGAAATGAAAAATCTGAAAGTGAGTTTCGCTTTCATACTTTTTCCATTATCATGTATGCGCCCTATTATACATATAAAATTATAATCCGCAGGCTTTCGTACATATTTCCACTGCCTACGCACACTGTCCTTCGGACTACATTGACGAAAAATTTCACAAGCCAGCTATGGACGCAGACGAAGCCATAGCCTTAGTAGACAAGTTGGACGATGAAGCCTTGCAACGCATAACTCCAAGGTAATATTCATAGAATTGCAGTCGACCACGAATTTTCAACTGAAGGATATGAAAACAATCAATTGCAGAATTATCGGAACCTGGCCGAACACCTACGCGTTCTCGAAGGCTGTGGGAGAAGACGCGGTGCGCTTGTACAGTCGTGGATTGCCGACCTGTGTCGTCCGGCCGTCGATCATGTTGTCAACGGTGAAGGAACCGATCGCCGGTTGGATTGACAATATGTACGGAACCACTGGTGCTGCTATCGGTATTTATGTCTGCCTATTGCGAATCTCCCACTGTAAGATGAACAACATTTGCGAGATGATTCCTGCTGACTATGTCATTAATAACATCATCGTTGCTGCTTGGGATATCAACAAGTTGTGGTTGGTTATTAAGAAATGAGCATATTCAAATTCTATCTGATGCATGTCAGAGGATTTTCGATCATATAGAAAATTTACAATTTTTAGGAATGAGAAAAAGACGTCAATGAAAGCAGTGGAACGAAGTGATTTATTAGAAGCGACGACGGAACCGCCGATTTATAACTGCGTGTCTTCGTGTCAGAAACCTGTGACTTGGAATACGTTTTTTCATCTGAATGTCATTAATACACTTGACGTACCAACTCAATTGGCTCTCTGGTACCGTGTGTTTATAACCACGGAATACAAATGGTTATACAATTTCGGTATACTTTTCTTACACTTGATACCGGCTGTCATTCTCGATACTCTTGCCAGACTTACCGGTCGAAAACCCAAGCAAGTCAATTTTATTTTTATAATTACTTGAGCATTTTTTAAGTGGTAATTTAATTTTTGAAACTCTCAATTTTACCGTTCTTCTGATTTTCAGACTACTAAAGATTTACCAAAAGGTCCACAAGTTCAGCACTGTAATATCGTACTTCTGCAACAGAGAATGGAAATTCAACAATGACAACGTCTTAAGATTGTGGAATAGAACTAGCCCTACTGATCAAAAGAAATTTGACTTCAATGTGGAGAGTCTTGATTGGAACGAGTATTGTCTTTACTATATTCGCGGAATCCGTGTTTACTTACTCAAAGACCCAATGACAACATTAGAGCAAGCACGGGCCAAGTACACATTGTATGTTATAGAAATCTTCATTTTTTTTACATATATTTCTGAACCTTTAAACAATATTTTAATAGTAACATAATAGTACAATTAGGGGAGAAGAAGAATTTTGGTTTTTAGAAAAATCTAATCCCCCCTAGTTGCACAATGTATTATTTTTACATTTTTTGACGTTTGTCTACATTTTGAAATTTTTACTAAAGGTTAAAAAAATATTTTTCTTGTTTTAGATTTACAAGAATTCATTTCACCATTGTCACAATACTATGCATTCTTCTGGCCTGGGTATTCACATCGTTCATTGGAAAAAGTTTATTTTCATAAGCTTTATTGCATTGGGCATTGTAGAAACTTCTGAATTATTGAAGACACTTTTTACTGTATACTTATATGTATTAATTTAGAATCAATTAATTATTTAAGTTCGAAAAAGACTACTCTTGAAATAGATAAAAATAGGCATTTACTTAATTTCACCTAACAGTTTAATAAATTACCAAATGAGTTGAAAGCGTTAAATTGTAAATTATCTTCTATAAAAAAGAAAATTAGAATTAGGTTACTTTAGTAGCATATGGTGATCATAAGGGACAACTTTTCTACTAAAAAGTTATTATGTTTTTATATTTTTATATGTATAATTACCTAAATAATAGAAAGAAAATATGTCTTCACTAAATAATGTATTTTAATTAAGTCAATTTTTATTTTTATATTTTCGCCAGGCGAACGGGAACTGTGCACCCATATCGAAATATATGCAATTGTATCTTTTGATGAAATATTGTATTTATAGTATATATAAATTATTATAATATTATAATTAATGTTCGCGCTCTTATCTTTTAGTCTAGCGTAATCTCTAATACATATATTACGTGAGTAAATATGGAGTGCGCACATCTGCAGGTAGCACCGGTCGTGATGGCTCCGGTACCGCGGTACCAGGTAGCCATATCGATCATGCACTTTGATTTCCGCCGCGCTCGAGATAACTCCGTATGTTTAAAAATAATACGTGTTTTACACAAATTTATAAAGAGATTCTGCGGGCATATACTTATTATTATTTATTACGACTATAGTATTAAGTCCCAGATAACAGCTATAGTTATACATCTCTGGTAATACAAGCATGGCAGACGACGCAGACCGCGTAATTATATACTCGGTGGCGCTTCCAAAATATTTGTAAACAAGGGAGCAGGGACCATGCTGTCAGCAAAGCAGTCCGGTAAATCGTGGAAAGAAGTGAACAGAGAGTTCAAGGAGCGTCGAAAAAAGTGGCGAGAAGAGCGATTGGTGAAAAAGGCTCGGCTCGAAGAAGAAAAGAAAAACGAACAGAGCCTCGAAAAGGCTACGGCAGAGGAAAATACTTTTGAGGTTAGGAAAGTGTCGACAGTAAGCATTGCCGTGCCTGGTTCAATTTTGGATAACGCACAGTCCCACGAACTGAGGACATACGTAGCTGGACAAATAGCAAGAGCTGCTTGCATTTACAAAGTCGATGAAGTCATTGTGTTCGATGACAAAGGGGAGATTACGGAAGACGAGAAAAAGAAGTTGAGAAGGGACGATGTTTTGGGTGAGGCCAGACCTGGATGTCTTCAACTTGCAAGGATTCTCCAATATCTTGAGTGTCCTCAATACTTGAGGAAGTACTTCTTTCCGATACACAAGGATTTGCAGTACGCTGGACTGCTCAATCCCTTGGATGCACCTCATCATCTCAGACAACAGGATGTGAGTTTGTACAGAGAAGGAGTAGTTAGTAACAAGCCCCTAAAGGTTGGAAAAGGATCACTGGTGAGTGATAATAGTTTTTAAAATTTGGATTTGTGATAAACTTTGACGATTGTAAATTTTTAATGTAAAATATACTAATTTGTAGATTAACGTTGGACTTTTCGCCGATATCAGAGTTGACAAAGTTCTTACAAGTGGCTTGAGAGTTACTGTAAAGATACCAGAATCACAGGAAAATCCTAAGAAACCTAAAGGCATCATTGTACCTCCATCATTACCTAGAGCAGATACTGGAATATATTGGGGATATAGTGTTAAGCTGGCTTCTAGTCTTTCGGATATATTTGCTAAGTGTCCGTATCCTGGAGGCTACGATGTCTCTATTGGAACATCAGATAAAGGAACTTCTGTTGATGACATAGCTCCAAAAAGTCTGAAGTATAAGCATGCCTTAATTGTGTTTGGTGGTTTGGCTGGAATAGAAGAAGCTATCGAAGCTGATTCTAATCTTGATATTGATGATGCCTCGCTAGTTTTCAACATGTACCTGAATATGTGTCCACAACAAGGTTCAAGGACAATCAGAACAGAAGAAGCTGTTTTATTGACACTTGCAGAATTGAGAACTAAATTAGATCCAGAGTTTCCACCTTTGGATAATCCACAGTTTCCTCAAGAACATCATGATGATTCCAAATCTAATAATAATGGAGTTGACAAGGAAATGGCAACTTCAGAATCAGATGGTTCTGATTAAATTTAAGAATAATTATAAGAAATATAACTTTAATAAAACTTGTACAAAATATATTTAAAAATTTAAATTTTGTCACTTTAAAATTACTTTTCTAAAGCATTATTTACAGTACATTTTAAATCTTGTATGACTTTGGCTGGATCACTGGCGTTTATAACTGCGGTGCCAGATACAATCATATTTGCACCAGCCTAAAAGTTTAATTAAAAATTTTTTATTGTAAGAATTGAGTTATAAATCCATTGTGATTACTTACTTCTGCACAGGCATTAATGGTGCTTGGACCCACACCTCCATCTACCTCAATATCAAGATCAGGGTAATTTTGTCTCAACCATGAAACTTTTTTCATCATAGAATCCATAAATTTCTGTCCTCCAAAGCCTGGTTCTACTGTCATTACTAAAACCATATCAGCTTCGCTAATATATTCAGTGACAACTTCGACAGGAGTACCTGGTTTCAGAGCTACTCCAACCTTTGAACAAGAAACATCGTTGATAATCTAAGAATCTCAAGATTTTAAAATAAGTATACGTGAATGTTCTATATACCTTCATACCAGCCTCTCGAATCTTACGACAAACCAAAGGAACATTCTTAACTGGTTCTACATGGAACGTATACTGATCTACACCTGCATCTGCCATTGGCTCAATCCACTAAAAATAATAATTATTCCAATCTTTAGAAGGTATCTAGTAAATATATTAAAAAAGCACTCGCACATCAACAATGCATAAGTAATATAGCAGAAAAGCAAAACAATCACCTGTTCAGGCTTCGACACCATCATGTGCGTCTCAAAAAAGGCATCCTTGACCTTCGACCTGAGACACTTGACCAGCGGATGACCAAAGGTAAGATTGGGCACAAAGTGCCCGTCCATCACATCAAGGTGAAGATAATCAGCACCGGAGTCCAGCAATCGCCGGCATTCTTCACTCAACTGAGACAGGTCGGCGTTGAGAATCGAAGGCCCGATTTTGGCTGTGACTTTACCCGGCATTTTCCTAGAGCTAGACACTAAACGACGAAAAAATAGCGCGTTCAGCTTGCCGATGAGAATAATGATGAACTTTGACCGAGGCTCTTTCGCTGGAGGATGTTGCGAAACCGATGAGTTTTGAGATTTTGGAGCAGACTATTACTACTGGATGCACTATAAGTGTATTATAGAGCGCAGCGCGATCGCCTTATTGACTATTTTTCATAGAAAATTGTGAAGGCTAATATAACAATGGAATTATTAACGAAAGAGTGTTTGACAAAAAATTTATAAAATGTAAATATAGGTACTTCGAGATTCAAAGTAATTTTTTTGGAGTTGAACAAATTGTTTTATTATCCATTTAATATCGTATCGATTAACAATGAGAAAAGATAGGTAGGTATTTGATTTTTTGATTCTTTCTCCGCAGTTATTCTTCTGACGGGATTGAGTGCTGTATTACTGACCGTCTCGATTCGCGTCTTCTGCTCTCTATCAGCTGTTCGTCGAGTTGTGCGGGTGCGTGCATGTAACCAACAATTTCGGAGCTGCGTTCTTTTTTTAAAGAAAAATGTCAAATTCGCAACTCTACTTGAAGACCGGATTTCCAAGAGCTCCGCTTGGAAATGGAATCGGTCGATATATCGGCCAGTTGCAGAGGGTCACGTTGAAATTTTGCAAAAATCACGGAGCCAGTCGAGGCATGCGGTAAGCTCCGAATAACCTGTCGTTGACCAGTGTTTTTTATTTCGCCTTCTACACGAATTTACAGTTGTTTATTTGTTTTAAAATGTTATTTTAAAACTTGTTCCTGTTTGACATTGGATAATGATTAATGAATGAATAAAAAATGAAACTTGACTATTAGCTTTTACAATGTATGAACATTTTGTTATAGATGTCTTTCTAAGATCAACAATAAGTGCTCTTTTTGAAATTATAAATACTTAGATAATTAATATTTTTATATATATATTATTTTTTAAACATGTATTTTCATTGTATTTTAGTGATTTCATAGAAAATGACCTCATTAATTATGCCAAAGATAATCCTGGAATTGTCGTATACTGTAAGCCTAGGAGACACAGAGGTCCTGTTATAAAAGCTGAATATCGTTAGTATTCTGATCTCATGTTTTATTTTGATTAGATTAAAGTACAACGCATATAAAAATTAAAATAACAATGCTATGATAATTTTATAGTTAACGGCGAAACGCACTGGATATCTTGCCGTAAATATAGTAGAGAAGATGTTATAAAATACATGGAGCTTGTGCGAACACAGTCATATGATGGTTCAAGTTTGAGGCTTCGCAAGTTTTGGCATACAGAATTTCCATCTATCCAAGGACCTTGGTCACCTTTTACAAATCGAGATCCAAAACTCAATATTGCAGAATTCCCAAACGTAAGATTTTTGGCGTATGAAAACTAAAATTTTTTAAACGTTAATTTAATATTTGTATTTATCATAAATTACAGAAAGAACTTGGAGCTTGTCCAAAATATGGTCCAACTGCAACAGAAGAAATTATCAGGCTGTTTAAGGAACAGCAAATTCAAGAGAAAATTCAAGAAGAAGAGCAATCGAGTAAAAATGAATCGATTGAATCGCAGGCATAATAATTTGTTACATTACGTTTTAAAATAATTCTTAAGTCGCGTTCATATAAATACTAAGGAAATAAAAAAAGACAAATCACTTAGAATTAACAGTCTCTCTCTTTATTATGCTGGCCAATCAATACAAACAAATAACAGTGCTGATCAAAATTGTTAGCGACAGTTTAGCGATGTTTTATTGCAGCATTATGCAATATATGTCTCCCTTACAGTGTTTAAGCCATAAACTTTTGTTAAATCAAAGTTTGCTTACTGAGTATTATTATTTCTGTTTCATCTACAATGTTTTTTAATACAAAAAGAAGAAACTCACGCAGAGTATTTATTCCAAATTGAAAAAAAAAAATATATATATAAAAGAAAGACTGCAGACTAGCATGTTGTTTAACGTATAATTACGTAGCAACACCAAAATGCTATAATTTAATCGTGTTTGACGCAAGCACTAAGATTAAAATCTACTATAAAAATATATTTTGATAGTTTCATTTTAAAAAATATAGGAGTAAATGTGTATGTTTGTGTGCTCATTTTTCGTTTTTCTTTTCTTACAAAAAGGAGCATAAAATTATTTCCAATCTAATCTCTATTGCTAAAAGTTGAAGAATCTAACAAACGCTTCGATCGATGCGCGAAAATCTTCCGCCTCTGTTCATTATAAAAAGTAGAACACCTGTAAAAAGTGATTTTTGGCTGAAGTGGTAACAAAGACAGCATCGGCAAGCTTTGAAAGACATTATAATAAAAAAACAACTAAAGCTTTCCGATGCAAAATAAATAGGAAAATAGTTTATTATTAGCTAATACTTAAAAGAACTTGAGAAAAATCTAGATTCTTGAAATCCTTATGAACATATGGAAATTCATAGTGAATTCTTGATGTTTTTAACGATTTCTTAAGTATTCTCGAATAATTCAAAAGCATGCTTAAAAAACTTTCAAAACATCTTTTATCCTTAAAAAACACACTCGTTCAGTCAAGAAATATGTGCACTGCGTAGTCAATCTCTTGCACTAGTTCTATCAATACATTCACAAACGGTTTCACAGTTTCATTGTCTTTTTTCAATTATTTACACATTTGAAAATTCTTGATTAATGTCCATTCAAATGAACTGACAAGCAGTCAAATAGAACAGGCTTCGATATCGAAGCGACATAGCAGCATTCTTATGAGATTAATTAACGATAACTGCTAGCTTAACAGTTTATTCAACTTTCAATCGTTTGCTAAACTCTTCTTGCTGCTTTTCCCGCCACTCTTTTTTAGGCTTCATTCTTTTGAGTTGCCCGTCCCTAAAACGTAAGTAGTGCAATTATTTATTATCTATCTGGAGAAAGTAATTTTCAAGAAAATTAAAAAAAAAGCTGCAAATTACCATTGGAGATCGACGAGCCCTCCTTGCCTTGCGATAACTGACTTGACTCTGTTGGCAAAATCAATGGCGGTCTCATCTTCCCTCCTGTACATCGGAGGCAGGTACCAAACATCACATACGATTGCCCAGCTTGACATCATCATGTACAAGTACTGAATCATGGAATATCTACTGCTGTTCCAAAATGCATCACCGAAGCGCGGATCGTACTATGACATAAAGTACAAAATTAATCAGTTTTACTATATTACCCAACAATTAAGAATCTTTAAAATAAGTACAATCTCGACTGACAAACAAAACATTTATAACGTTTTCATCGATATGCTTTTATGTTTACCTTGATGGCAACGGGATAAATTACACCGCCGACTTCGAAGCTTCCCTTTTTGAACTGCATGACGGACGTGTTGTTAATGCACGTGCCTTCCGGGAAAATGAGAATCGGCGGATTTTTCGGATCAGAAATGTGCATCTTCAGCCTACGATGAAAACGGTGTTCACATTACGAATAATAGTGTGAATCATAATTAAATTGAAAGACAAACAATATGATGTTACCTCTTCGTCACCGCTTCTCTATCTTTGACTTCTGATCGCTCGAACCAAATGTGCGGAGACGCGCGGGCGAGGGCTCTTTGCAAAATGCCCAAGAAACCGCCGTGTCTCTGTCCAATCTGTAGAAGTGTCAAAAAGGCTTTATTTTTTGTCATGGTTTCTTTGTATTGGTATCAGCGTTATTGGAAATTGCAGTGCAAGTTATTCGTACAAGAAAATTACAGTTTATGCATACGCTGGTATAATTAATATCACTCGTTTTGCACTTCAATTTACAATGCATTTTTCATATTGGATTATTCTGTTTAGAAATCTACTTTGTTAATCTAATACATTAAATTCTCTGGACTCTTCACCATCATTTTATATTAAAAATTAATTACATGGGAACATTGAATATTAATGTACTAGATAAAATAATAAACATAAAAACATAAAGTTGTTGTGTATACATTAACACATGCAATGAAGTAGACAAGAAAGCAAAGTTGGAAAGGTTCGTGATAGACGTTTAGTAGCATGGATAGAGAGAATACCTAAGAGTGATTATACGCCGATAGTCAGTAGGTTTTAACTTCGCTATATTATCATTAAAAAAAATATATATATGCGTTTGCCGAAGGACCACCGTGAAGAAAGACATGAAAAAAGATGCGAGCGAGAAAGACTGCAGGAAAAAAGAGAAGAAGCAGAGCGAGAATGAATGAGAGCGTACCAGGGAATAGCAATTATCACACATGAGAACGAGGGCGTCGATGGGCGAGGTGTGATTGGCGACGCAGATGCCCGTCTTGGGCCTGTTCTCGGGGTTGTGATAGGTAATGACCGAGGATAGGGCGCTGGACAGCACGGCGAAGCACATTATCAATACCCGCTGATTCAGCCAACGCTTGAACTCCCCGTCTGGTACGTAGCCGACTATTGCCGTGCAGAATGTCAGCCACATGACCTGCGTCACAAAACAGAGAAGCCCTTGTGCTGTTTTAACGTTCTCCCACACACCTGTCTCTATCAATACCTCAGACACATATACACACACAGCTTAAGTATTATCGACGTAAAAAAGATGCTGATGCGGGGCCATTATTCTATGTTGACCAATGTGTCATGCAGTTGACGTGATTAACAGACATGCCGCCACCGGACGACGACTCTGCGAGCTCGCATTAAACGATGTACTTGAACATTTTTGATTCTTCACATTACGTTATATCGTCGTTATCTTTTTACCAGAGAGAATGTTGTTTCCGTCGACAAGATGCACACGTCAATAGTCGAGGTGTGATTAGCCACGCAAATTCCTGATTTTGGCTTATATTCCGGATTGTGAACAGTAATCAGGCTCGACAGCGATCTCGACATTATCCTAAAGGATGTGCGAGTCGCGTAATCGTTCGCCCAACGTTTCAGCCAGCCGTCCGGCAGAAAGCCGATACAGAACGTTGCGGCAATCAGGTTCAATACCTATGGAGCCCGCTTATTAGTATTTTTTTTCTTCACATTTTCATTGCACGAGGTTTTCGACATTGCCGATTATCATTGAATTAAATAAATATAATATAATTGAATATAATATCAGGTAAACCTTTATGCGTTATATATAATAAAAAACATGAAAATGAATTTACTTATTCAAGAAGTCGTAAGGAAAATTGAATTTTTTGCGGACTTATCGACGGACAGTCGAGAGATAATCAAGAATATTTAAATGGCAAAGCGGAGCTGTTATTAAGAAAAAATGTAGCGCGTGTTCAATAATTCAATGCTCATTTCTGCTTATCACTGCCTCCGTTATAAAAAATGCAATCTTCTTCTGCACAAAATCGATTTCATCAATCTGACAGTAAAAAGTACACGAAAATGATACCTTAAAATTTATCAAATCACGATATTCTTGTTGAAAAACATCTAAATCTGGTTGAAAAACGCTGATTTCAAACTCTACAATATAATAATATTGAAAAATCATTGCATTGCAAAAAAATAATTCTTGGATACTTACACCCACAAAACATATGAGGATTCGCAATGGCAGAAGGAAACAGTATCTCATAAAGAATCCGCACATCCAGATTACAGTCAGCTTCCATGAGATGAACTCGTAGCGTCTATTCGTTCGCGTTAAAAGATTCCAATTCTATAATCGGAAAAATTTTCTATGATGCATATATATATATATATTTATGTAGGCCAGTATATTTATATATATATACGATGATGAAATCAACCTTAAGTTCCTCCGCTTCGAACCTGGAAGTCACGTCATCCTCTATAATTGCTTCGATACCAGCTCGAATATAACCAAGACATATCGCAGGCTCGAATTCTCGTTTTAGCGTTTCGAAAGATTTCTTTCTTGATATGTCAGTCTGAAAACATACGAGATATCAAGAATGTTTTTATTATTCTTTTCTTATACGAAAACCATAAATTAATAAGAAAATGAAAGCATCATCTCTCTCACCTCTATGGTCGTGGTGAGATGCTTGTTGTTGCACTTCTCGTTATTTGCTTCGTTTTCGGGGTTTGCCTCTTCGTCCTCGTCATGGTTTTGCATTTCGGGCTCGGGTACAAGGATGAGATCCTTGGAACGAGCTATTACCGAATTACCGATTGCTCCATTTTGGGGTTTCTTTTCAGATTTGCAAATGCTCGGCTTGACATTGTTCTGGGGACTACTTGGTGAGACTCCACCCGTATCCTCGTCCTCCTCGCTCTCCTCGCTCTCGATCGTCCACTTGCCGTTTTTCTTCCTCACGTTCTCGATGTTTTGCCGGCCGTACTGGAATGAGATAATAATTTTTTTATTGTGCGATTTGAAATATAATAATTTAAAGTATATATGTGTTATAATATTTCAGTAACAACATGTATATATAAACACGACGCACGAACGTGTGTGAATTAATGGGAGGGAATGTCGATTGTAGTGTTTAGCCTTTTTTTTTTAACGTAAGATAAAATTCATCATAAAAGAACAACCGACAGGCGCGTGGCAAAGTTGCTAAATTTGATGACCCATGACCTCGAACTCACGCGAGTTCACTGAAGCTTACGAATTTTATCACGACAAAGATTCATAATACGATTAATAATACATGTAGAATTACGAATTTAAAATAAAAATAAATAAATAGTAAATCATTGTGCAGCTTGGTGAATAAAATAGGTTTATTTCATTCATTAAAATGCTTATATAACGCAAATAAAAATGTATTTCGTTTTTAATCAATTTGAACCTAAGCCTTATTAATCGTTTTATAACAAACAAATACATTTCTTTAATATCAGATTAAATATAGACGGTATTTATTATAACCCGTTGTTAAAGAAAAGGAAGAACCGAGTGGCACTTGGACTTCCTTAATTATCCTTATACTTCTACACACAAAAACATGTAATTATTTTGTTGTCCGAAAATACCCAAAGTGCCCAGGTGTGTTCTAAGTGGAACATAACGACTTCTATAGTGTCTATATATATATACAACGTCATCCTTTCCAGTTTTTCTTTCATGTCTCTAATATTAGAACACACATTTGTTTACGAAGAAAACGTTCTATGAAGCCATAAAGTAAATGCATTAGCATATATGCTATATGTTAAAGCCGTAAAATCATCGTTTAAGCCAAGCACGATTCGCTGTGTATTATACATAGCGAATTTCAAATTGTATATTCAATAAAAATTATGGTATTGCGGTGATTACACTTTTTCAAGTTACGAACAAAAACGATAAACTATATATTCCCATCAGTATACACACATTAGACTCAAAGTGTATTTAAGATCTATTTGTAAACGAGGAAAACTTTCAACTGTTTATAGGCATTCTAGAGTTTGATTTTTGTGTTCTGCCGAAAATCTTATTATACTTTTAGTTTTGAGTTTGATATATAATATTTAATATAACAACTTCTGTCGAAAATTCGTGGATACTGATTTTGCAAATATTTATTAATTTCTCGCATAATTTACTTATTAAGCGCGTCTTTCGACGTATAACCTTCGTTATCTCCTATATTGTGAAAACGTGAAATGGAATAATACATTATTGATATCATACGTATTAAGTGATGTAATAAATGATTAATTAACTCTACGTCTGTTTTTTTTTAATCTCTCAAGTTACTCATATTATATTCGAACAATGCAGATATAACAGATACCAAATAAAATAATTAAATAAAACACTTAATTTTTGTGTAGGTTTTCAAAGAAAAGTAAAATGGAATTCCATTAGCTATCAAATTATGATAAAATAGATTACGTATCGACGATGATACGAAAAAAAACGATAAGAAACATAGATCAGTCATAGAATCTGTATAGCGAAGAATTAAGTATCTATTTGAATCCAAGTACGAATTACTGCATAAAAATTGTTCTTATCCACATAAATGAGTAGCACATGGTTTGTCTTATCAAAATTCGGTATAATTAAATCACCATATCTCCTAACTAATACGAGAATTCTATTAAAGAATAAATATAGATAAGTTTGTTAGAACTCAAAACAATACAAATGAAGAGGATCACTAACAACGATAAGCACAACCAGTACAAAAACGTTTCATAAACGATCGTGATGGAAAAATTCACATGAACTTTCACATGAATCATCGAGAGCCCCTCTCGTTCATAATTCGTTATATACGAAATCTTGCCAAGATTTTCAAGTGTATAATACGCTGAGTCATTGCGTTCATTTCCTTGACTTTATTCTCAAATCACCTTCTCAAAACACATGCGCACGCCTTTGGATATAAAAACTCAAACAACTCGATGCAACTATGTATAATATAATATACACATCTCAGCTGCCGTGAAAAAGTTGGGTTTATCGTGTTGCACAACAATAACACACAAAAAAATTAAAAATAATAAATACATCAAAAGGAGCAGGTAAAGTCCACGTACTTTGGCCTATATGCAGACGATTCGTGAAATCTCGGTCGTCGGCAGCTGATCGGACTCGAGCGTTATCTCCTTTGGACTCTCGAGAAATGATATTTTTCGTGTATAATGTGCTTTAAGTGCTTTCGATCACCGCACGTGGACTTTGCGCTCGTTGACGCGATGACTCAGGCTTATAATACATAATAGTTATTATACGTGTGATGGAGGAGAGAGTTTTGCGTGCTTATATGCGTATTGCGAGAATTGTCACACTTTCCATTCGACGATTCTAGTATGTTCTCGTTGTTGTTATTAAGCCGTGACAACTATACTGTGATTTTATATTGAAAATGTTTAATATATGCGTCGGATGTAATTAAAAATCACAGGAGGAGGGAGATATTCCGATGTACGATGAGCAGGAAATGTTGAGCGGAAACAGCGGCCGAAAGAATAATGGAAATTTAAATAAGGTGAAATTAGTTTAAAACTGATCTGATTCTCTATATTGTGTTGGTTACGGATCGATATGTGTAGAAAGTGAATAACTTCGTTATAGCTTCTCCCATAATAAAACGTGTATTCTGTAATTTATAGTGAAAAAAATTGGATCAGAATGTGCAGACACGATCCGGTGTAATTATATTTAAAAAAAACGTAAATTATTAGAGGCCATAATTAATTTAAGTTTATCGGACAATTACAAATAATGAAACATTCCTGGATCTCGTTATTTAATTAATACATACATATGAAAATTTAAAATGTTATTAATGCGGTTAAGAATTTGAAATATTCACACAACAATTCATCATATCTTTTTGTTAGCTCGTAGCGAATTTTTTGCACAATTTTTTCCTTCTACTCAGCACGATGATTTTGTAACTTCTTCGAAGCGTTATAAATTTTGCTTTAGAAAAGGTCAATTAAATGCAAACTGCGCGTGTGTTTTATTTTTGTTGTGCTTCGAACACAAAGACAAAACACAAGAGAAAGCGATTTTAAAAATAAAATTCACGTTACAAATTGAATCGTATTATTCTATTACTTTTCATTGTTATTCAATGCATTCGAGAAATAAATCAAAAGAAATAACTCTAGAAATTTACTCGAAAATTAATTAGTATTTTTAAGAGGAAACGTTTTCGATAACAATGTATACCGATAAACTAAAAAGCAATCATTCTCAGCATATACTTAACAAAAAAAATTAGCATTTTGCAAACGCTGCAGGTAAAACATACCGAATGATAAACGTTCTTTACGAGCGCATTTATCCGAACAAACAGCCGTGAGATATGTACTTTAATCTCTGATGAAAATATTCAATCAACAAGATCAACGAACTCAACTCTGCGCGAAGTACCTCAAGATCCACAACATCGTATTCTAATCGTAGATTTTACATTCAAAGTCAAGATGATATGCATGTTTTTTTTTTAATTGCCTTCAACAATGTACGTACATTATGCAAGTGCGACGCAATATATTTAAGTGCAAGGATTTATCGATTCAGCAAATAGTATGTAAGGATGAGAAAAAAAAACCGAAAGATTTACGGCCTATGTGTGCAACTGGTAATTTAGCCATTGCGACACGTGTTCGAGGTCGCAAATCGAGTCTTTAGGTGCGTCAAACGTTCGAAATGATTTTTGATAATGGGAAGCAGTGTTTTTTAAGACTTGTATCGTGATTGTATATCTTCACTTGAAATACTGCGCATTTTTTCTGCATGAGAGATCTTGAGGTTAAAAAACACAATTCTCCTTTCATAAGAAACGTCAGCTGTGCCATTTTCGGCAGATATACAGGTACATATCTCGAGTCGCTGCGATCGATAAGTTTATATTTAAAGCAGTATTTTGTTTCGTGAATTCATTTGTCGAAAAGAGCGACGCAAATTATTCAGTTTTTCAATGTTATTCCGTAAAAATCATATTAATTGCTGTCATCAGTTTTATTATACACTATATAGATACACAACACATTATGTATCACCGTATACTTCGAAATAAAAAAAAAAAAAAAAAAACTTTTACCATGAACCAGTTAGCTCAATCTACAAAGCGTTTGCCTATAAATACAGGATGAAAATTATAATTATCTAAGTCGATATCCCTCTATAACCTGCATATTCTATTTTAACGCAGAAAAAAAAACGATCAGGCACACTGGACTCGATTCTCGGAACAAGGGGTGCGTTGACCACGACCCTTATAGGGCGAAGTAGAAACTTGCTACGCAAGGAAACACCGTGTCATTACACGTCGTCGTTGCAGGATAATGACTGTACGCACCGACTGCTTTATTCAGACGTCCTCGAGTTTTTTTTTACGTAGGTACGCTCGTAATACTGAATTGCTCGTCTATTTTTTCTCTGATGCATTTAACATATGAATTGAAAATTGTTGACTCGCTGGAGTGTGTTGTTGGAATTTTTCATTTCACTGAAAGTTTTGTTCCAAAATAAGACGGACGAGTTCTAGCTCCTTTTTAAGAAGTTGACATTATAATCGGAGCAAGACTATACACGAGGAATCTCATTGTTGACCACAGTTGCAAGTTTTCTTCTAACGTGGGCAGGTATATAGGCTACAAGTTGAAAAGAAAAAGTTAAATTTCTCAAGATTCATCGCTTCTTCTTAGAGCCTCTCCACTCTCGTGCCGTCCCAATTTCAAAGGACGTGTACTGGAAACACTTACATAAAATACTGATACGTGTCGTACGCTCCTCCGCTGGTACACGTGCTGCGTGTCGCGAGAAAATCTTTAAAGAAAAAGAAAGCGAGTAGCCCAACAACAAACCTAACCTCCTACGTCATAGTCCTTCTTTCAAGAAAAGGACTACGTTATAATAAAACCCTCACCGAAGCATCGGAGTCTCAAAATCAAATGACCAAAATGAATGAGAGAAAGAGACAGTCTAGATACTAACCTCAAATAGCGCGAGCAACAGTTTTACGTAGAGCCTGCGAACACCAAGAGATTTCCCCATCGAGGCCAGGAAGATGATCGACAAGAGGAACATGAGAAACGGCGTGAGCAGCAGGGAGAAGCCCACCGACACGACCGACCAGAGCACAGCCATTTTGCGAACTGACACTACACACCAACGGTATATAACGCGTGAGAGAGCAGCTGTGTATTACTATAGAACTAAATAGTAAGACACGGATTGATGAGACTTTTCGTCGTCGTTGCCGTCGACGAGTTGCTGCTGCTGCTGCTGCTGATGCACAACACCGCGCGCGAGAGAGATCCTCTCCGCTCGAGCCACGGCTATAGAATGGGCTTCGACCGTTCGTTACGTCGCGCTTGCGCGCGCGCATCAGCGCACTTGGACTTGGTCTCTTTTTTCCTCCTATATAGGTGTATACGTGTGTATTTTGATAGCATCAACGATTCACACACGTATAGGTATAGCACATAACCACGAGTTCGCGCCTATTTATTATTTTCAAATGACCCCATCGGTAAAGTAGACACGCGCTTTACCGACGCTCGATACAATGGTAACGGACGGTACCAAAATTGTCGTTCTGTTTTTTTTTTTTTTTTTAACAAGCCGCCACTTTTTTGCGTTAGAATAAGTACCTCGAAAACGCAATAACCCTGATGAGAGCTTGGTTTTCTGCGACTTTTTGTAAAACACTCGAGGAGAAGAACGAATAGTGGACAGTCACGGCGAATTTCGAGAATCCTCTCCTCTCAGCAGCCGCGGAACTAAGTTGAGCGGAGCCAAGGCCTATAGGATAATATAAGCGATATATCACACGCGCGTTACGTGTTTTCTGATTTTTTTTTTCTTACGGATGTTGCCTGATCCCTGTCAGGATGACGTTGCGTCTTAAAAATCTGTTTGAAATCGATCGAATAGCGGCCCTCTTTTTTATTGTATTTTTTATCAACAAGTATAAAACAACAATAAACATACAATTTGTACAGTCGAAACATCAGTCGCCGACCTATCGCGCAAATAGACCAATTTGAAGATATACGAAAAAAAAGATAAACAATGCGAGTAACAGGTGTTGTGGCGTCGCGGCCACTAGTATATCCGAAAGACCCTACCCCCGCAGTAGCCAGTTAGCCAGCAGCAGCGTCGAAAAGCTATAGTTGTATACGTAACACACACACACACCAGATAATATCGAGAGTCTGGCGTGGCGCAGCAGCATATAGTAGGTATATATCCCGCATAAAAGCCAATAATTGACAAAGGGTGATTCACACGGGGCGGCTGCTAAAGAGAAAAAGCTTCTGCTCGCGCGACACGACGGTTACTCAGATATATACCTATACAGCACATAGCTACGGCCCTGGCGGCTGGTGCGTCTGTCCAAAGCCTCCCCCTCTCCTCCCCTCGCGCTAAACTAAAACCCGCCGTGTACATACTGCGTTCGCAGCGCAGCAGCGGCGACGATCCGTGGACTACGGTGGCGGCTCGGCGGCGGCGCACTCAACAGATTGAGCCATTGAGGTGTGGCCAGCGAACGGCGGGCAGCCATTTTCTTCGCTATCTGTCGCGCAGGATTTCAGGTAAGTCAGGCCTCGATTAAATCGCGAGTCGTCTCAAAAAGTCATCCCGTCTATACTTGTCGTTAGCTCGTTCTCCTCATCGGACTAGGACGCGAGCTAGCTTTGTGACCAGGACGGACTGTGCTCGCGCGGAAGCGCGCCGTTCGTCCCTCTCTCTCGTTTGTGTGCGACTGTCTCTCTCACTCGCGCTCGTCATCGCCGTTCCTGCACAGCTTACTCACTGACTCGCGCTTCGATCATCAGTTTCTGACTCTCCGGTTTTACTCTCCTCGACTTCTCTGCCGATCGTTTCTGTTATCAGTATACCTACTCTGTGCCTGGGACGCAACTCCTGGGGGATACCGAGGTAATATATAAAGTGCGACGCGCGAGAGAGTATTCTTGTATTGGTGTGCAAACAATCGAGGGACTGCTTGCTTACATTCGGAGGAAAACGGACGCCGAGTCTCTCTGTGTGTAATTTTGGAGCAAGCAGACCGAGCCCCTCGACTCCTCTTTCTCGATATCTCATATTATACTGTCTAAGTCGCGACTCCGGGATTACCGTACCCCACGACGACGACATACCCTCGGCTTCGAGAGGAGCCTCGAGTCTGTGTGTAAGAGAGAGAGAGAGAGAGAGAGAGTATGTGTGAGTCTGTGTGTAAGTGAGAGAGAAAGAGGGCGAGTACTAGGGAGAGAGAAAGAAAGAGAGAGAGAGAGTGGGAGTGCGTGTCTGTGTGTGCGTGTGAGCGGAGACGCGTGACACCCGAGCGTCGCCTCCCGGAAGTGAGCACCGCGAGAGCCTCTTCGAGGCCAAGAACCTCCGCGCTTATATACTCCTCATCTGGACGCGTTTTCTTCTCTTGGAGGACAATCTTTCCAAAGACACAGTTGGTGTTGTGGCAAGTTTCATGGCTGCTTGACAGTCAGAGTGCTTGATTTGGAAGCCATATCATTTTCACTGTTTTTTTTTTATTTTACACACATACACACACACAGGCATTTGCATCAACACACTGTCAGTAGCTGTAAGATTTGAGTCGAGAGGACGCAGAGTCCAGGAATCTAGATTGACTCTTGTTTTTATTTCTATTCGCAAAAGGCTCTGTGCTGCCAGAGAGACCTCTGACAAGCGTAGCATGTGATGCATAACACAACTAGAGACGACGCTGTAAGCGAGAGGGTGGGAAACAGACTGAGAAAGAGTATTCGAAAGATGGGATGCATTATAAGTACACCCAGATCGGCTGATTCGGAATATCCTGGCTCAGGTACGCTGCAGATCCTCTTCCACGTACGCTTCTCCAATGCTGGTTAAATACTCTCTATAGGGTTCGCCAGATTTTTTTCATCTTTTTTTTTTTTTCATTGTCGAGACATAAAGTAGCTAGTAGGTACAGAATTTTTTTTCAAAAGAAATGCCTTGTTTTTTTTACTGTAGGTATATGTCAAAATCATAGAAAAAGTTGGAATTCCAAATGTCAGATCCAGAGTTCAGTCTGATCGTAAACTATTGGAATGTAATTTTCTTCTCTGATTCTGAAATTAGTTTAAATTTTCTTAAAACATAGCAAAACCTTGCTTTTCAACACTTTTATAGTAGCAAAGAACTTAATACACCAATCTGTAAAACATTCTTAATGCTCCAGGGATGATGTCACCCGATATTTTTTTTTTATCTCAATGAACTCCTCATGACTCTTTTCTCTCTTGCATACCTTTAGAATTGCATCAGTCTGTGGAATAAATGGCCGCAGATTTCCCGCGATGCGCGACTCCGCGAAATCAAGCGAGATCGTTTGATTCTATATCTTATCAATGTTGCAGATAGGGATAACAATGTTCATAGTTTGACGGCGTTATGTCAAGATATTAGTCAATGTCACACACTTGCACTATTTGACACATTTGATTAACACACAATTGTCATCAGTAGGGAGCCAGTACCTAATAATTTCCCCTGTCAATGACAAATGTTAGAACTTTATCAGGCTCTTGTGTTGTATAGTTCAGAGAGAAGTAGATATTAGCTAGAACAGTTTACAGGTTTGCAAATTATTGTAACTTAGGCACAAGTCTAAAATTAGTCATTACTCAGTTCACTGTTTATAATTGAAAAAACTTTGATTGCCAAGTCAATATGTGATCATGATATCACAAACCTGAAATATTTATTTTTACATGTATTGTGGTGATGTCATGAGAGCAATGTCTCATAATTATTCAATCCTGTTTTTTGCTCAACAAGTCACAAACAAAAAAATATTTTGTTGCATCTCAACTAGTTTATATGAAAAATTTTAGAACTTGTCTATTACGTGATACATATTTGCATTTTGTTAGTCAAAAACTTTCAAGTCTTTCACTTTGATAGACTAGCACATTGCTCTGCAATATAACGCACATTGTGATAATATACTAAAATTATAATAAATGAAATAGGTCCTTAGGTATAGTGGCATATAGAATATTCATAATTAACTAAAGTATACGCCAGGTTACTTGGAGTAATAAAATAAGAGTTTTGAATAAGATGAATTGAGTTCTAATAAGGTTCCAATATTTGTTTTAGGATTCATGGCAGCTATAAGGAAGAAATTGGTGATCGTTGGCGATGGTGCCTGTGGTAAAACTTGCTTGCTGATTGTGTTCAGTAAGGATCAGTTTCCTGAGGTGTACGTGCCTACTGTTTTTGAAAACTATGTAGCTGATATTGAAGTAGATGGAAAGCAAGTGAGTAAAAATTTATATTCTTTTTCCATTTTGTATTGTATGTACAACTATTAACGTAATATAATGCACACAATGATTAATATCCCACTGATAAACCATATCTCTTGAAGAAACAAAGAATAATGTATAATTTACCAAGGTTCAAAGAACAATAATAAAAATGTTAACGTTTTCTTATTTAGAATGAAACATGCGATTTTATTTTCATTCTTTGACTTACATATTTATTTTGATGTTTACTTTAGGTCGAGCTCGCCCTGTGGGATACTGCAGGGCAAGAAGACTACGACAGACTTCGTCCACTATCCTATCCTGACACAGATGTCATCTTGATGTGCTTCTCCATTGACAGTCCCGATTCCCTTGAGAACATTCCGGAAAAGTGGACACCAGAGGTCAAGCACTTTTGCCCTAATGTACCAATAATTTTGGTCGGTAACAAGAAGGATCTGCGCAATGATCCAAGCACCATCAAGGAACTTGGCAAGATGAAGCAGGAGCCCGTCAAGCCCGAAGAAGGCCGCGCCATGGCTGAAAAGATCAGTGCTTTTGCCTACCTTGAGTGCTCTGCCAAGAGCAAGGAAGGTGTCAGAGAGGTGTTTGAAACAGCGACCAGAGCCGCATTACAGGTAAAAATCAAAATCTACATTTTTATTCAAAATAGCAAAGCAGATCTAATGAAATTAGTTAGAACTCAATTTAGCATTTAAAACGCCTGATTTCAAGTCGCGTGATGTTTTATTAATTTGATATATTTTTTAAGTTCTAAATTTCGTTATTTAGAATCAAGGGGTACGAACAGTAATTATAAGTAATAATTGCAAGTATATGCACACAGAAAAGTTGTACCGCGATACACGTTGTGTCCATACGAGTGCGCGGTATACGAAATTGAGTGTTCCACACACAAATTATGGTTGCAGTAGTATTTAACTTGTTTGATATGTTTTATTTCAGGTCAAGAAGAAGAAGAAGGGAAGGTGTAGGCTGCTTTAAAGTGTAATGCCAAACGGGCCCGACGCCGAACGGGTAAAATAAGGAATTGCGGGGCTAGCTGTACCAAAAAGCTAGTCGTCATGCCGGAGGCCCCAGCATAAACTATAACATAATATCTTATCTTTAATTATTTTACATAATACAAAAATAAAAAAAAGAAGCAGATGCAAAATGGAGAACAACATGAAATGAAAATGTAAAACCTCAGCAGCGGCAGCAGCAACTCGCTTAGACACGCTTCGTCGGCGAGAAGCAATATGATGCATCTCAACAGACTTTACTAAGAAAAAAAATTTAAAAATCGATTTGATATTGTAACTAACGCACGAGAGAGAGAAAGCAAGGTCAACCGAATCGGACGAAAGGATCTGCACTGAATTATCGACTGTATGTACGACGATTTGTATTCTTCAGCGTTCAAGTGAATCATGCATAGATTTGGGAAATCCGAACAAAAAGTGCGATCAAGAAAATTGGAAAAAAAATGTTTGATAGTTAACACTGGCACAGTTTTTATGCGATTGAGTGTCTGTCATTTTATTTTGTAGTAATTATTGTTACTATTCATACCATTGTCGTCGTCGCACACAATTAATATGAACAGTCTTTTTTATCGCCGAAATATTTCAGTCGCTTTTGATAAATATAAATGCTTCGCCTTACGCTTTTTCTTCTATAAGCATCGATTGCTCTTTGTACGTCAAAGAATAACGAACAAAACAGCAAGATGTAACGTGAATGAGGATAAATGACCTCTTCATGCATGCGACTTTACAAATATGATTTTTTGAGAATTTTTAATTACATTTCCTTCCTTATTTTACAAATGAGCAAAATGGATTAAAACAAAAAAACCTGTGTTAAGAGCGAAAAGAGAAAAAACATATAGGACGACTTTGAACTTTAAAATACCGCATAGGTTTAAATGTATTATTATATTATATTATATTATTACCATTATTATAATTATATATTGCTATTATTATTGTAATACGAAGACATTGACATAACGAATTGTAAAAGCGGCTATATTATATTTGTGTACTCCGATATTATCCTTTCATCTCTCGGTATTGACAGTCAAACCGCAAAAACAAGTTTCTCCAAATCCAGATAAGATGCATAAATTCTGGGGGGAGTAACTATTTGTCTCCTTTTGCTTGTACTTTGCTGTTGCTCGCTGAATTGGTTAAGAGAAAATGAAAACGCGTGAACTCGAAGCGGTCCAGAAAGCTTTGCTTATAAGTTGGAACAGCCCTCACATATATTGTGAGGATTGATTGCTCAAGCGCATTGTGTGTCGGATAAGTGAATGGCCGTCAAAGTTGTAATATGTCGATTAGGCCTTTTTTACTTTTGATTAAACTGAACTTTCGACAGACTTTTGTCAGCTTTTATTCTAACAATCTAACAAAAAAGTAGATTCTATTTTTCTCTCTCTCGCAAATTTGTTATCACATTAACACATTACGGAAGACATTAATAATCTTAAAGGAATTATAATTTTGAAGGAGAATGAAATCGTAAAAAACAGACTGCAGATTGTATAAAGTATATACATATTTTTATTCTCGTTCGGATATATATATTATATAAAACGCGTGTCCGTGCTACTTATTAGTTCACTTTTTTTATACATATAATAAATCTCGCTAAGTATGAAAGCATAAGCGAAATATTCATAAATTTACTTTCATTTAATCACTATGCAAAGAATCTATTGCACAACATGTTTGAACTACATCTATTTATATATTTTTCATAATTTGAAAATATTTTATCAAAGTCGAATAAAATGGTTATTATAAAATGCTGTTTATAAAACACTTATTATGAGTTTACCCGTATTATTATAAAATGATGTTTAGATATTTACTCAAACGCGTTGCGAAAAATTTTATAAACAGTATTTTCAAAGATGGATTAATAATTAGCTCTTGACGTGCTTCTCAGTATTTTAACAAGTAAAAATTGGTAGCTTACACTTTATTTCAGGTTTAATAACATTAACATTTTTTTGATAACACTGTGCTAGCTGTTTTTTACTAGATATAATAATATAATGAGAAAAATTTTTTTTATTAAATTGAATAACGTAACAAGTTTTATGCTACAATAAAACTACTGGGCGGTACTTAGAGAGGTAAGTATACTTTATGATTATAAAGGAAATTAAATTAGCTATTAGCATAATAACAGCAAATATAATTAATGAGATGAAATCATACTGTGTATGACTATTTTTATAAACGAAAGCCATATTTAAAAATGATTTTTACTTTATTACAAGCTCATGCTTTCTACAAAAATTTTATGAACTCGTGCAAAAAAAGGAGTTAAATTTGTTTCTATATACATCATATATATTTGTCAGAGATAAAAAGATAATATAGGTTTAATAAATAACAGACAAAGAAAATATATATTATAATTAATAAGAACCTTGATGATCTTATACTAAATAATTTAATATGTATAATTTTATTGCTGCAACAATGAGCGAAGTCCATCCGGGTTTTTTGTATATTTATAGACCGTGTATACACATGCATTTGCTATCTTATCACTATCAAAGATATAGACTTCGACGGCATCAAAACGTCGCGATCTTTTAGTCGATAAGGTAGACTCTTACAAAAGCTGGTTCTCTTTTTAGCAGTGACGACCGAGTTCATTTTTGATTATCGTTTTTGCTGTAAAATGTAAGTTACTCATCGTGCAAATCATCTTTTGAAATCATACTTAATACAAGTGAATGTATATAATATTTATTGAGACATAAGGAAAACAGTTTTTATGTATTTTTTCTTATACACTGATGCTAATATAGATTTCAACGTAAAAGGGATTTTCCGATCGAATAAACAATTTAACATAAATATTTTCCAGGCCGCCTGCATTCATGACAGCAGTGAGAAAAAAATTAGTGATAGTCGGTGATGGTGCTTGCGGCAAGACGTGCTTACTGTACGCATTTTGCGATGATCAATTTATACCAAAGGTCTACAAACCCACAGTCTTTGAAAACTACGTAACTGACATCGAGCTGGATGGAAAGCATGTAATAAGTATATATTTTAGTTTATATATTTATTATAAGTATTAATAAAAAGCAATATGAATTTATTTTTAAAAAAGTGCACGAGTGCATATTAAAAAATTTAAAACCTAAAAAAGAATTTTAATTGTACACTTCATCTGCAATGTGGTAAAAAACTAAAAATACTAAAAAAAATCGGCAGATCGAGCTCACCTTATGGGATACCGCAGGCCAAGAGGATTACGACAGACTCCGACCACTGTCCTACTCCGACACGGACGTCGTCCTGATGTGCTTCTCCCTCGACAGTCCCGATTCACTGGAGAACATCCCGGAAAAGTGGACACCAGAGGTCAAGCACTTCTGCGGCAGCGTACCGATCATTCTGGTCGGTAATAAAATGGATCTGCGTTGTGATCCGAAAACCCTGCAGGATCTCGCCAGAATCATGCAGGAACCGGTCAAGTCTGACGAAGGGCGTGCGATGGCTAAAAGGATCAATGCTCTGTCGTACCTCGAGTGCTCGGCTAAGAACAACGAGGGTGTTAGACAGGTTTTCGAGACTGCGACTAGGGCGGCGTTGGTGAGTTTTTTTTTTTAATCAGCAAGTGGAATCTTTATTTTTAAATTAATGATAAAATACCGATTTCAGGCAAAGAAGTCGTCATCGGCCAACGGCTGCGGCAAGCATTGTAAAATTTTTTGAGCTGTGATATAGTATATAATATACTGGAATTTTATACAAATTCTATGTGAAGCGAATGTATAGCTTTTTTATTAATAGCTATACATAAGTATTTTTATGGTATTTCAAGGACGTTGACTTTGAAGCATCTGTTTGAAGATGCCCATATGTTTCTTTTACATTCTGAATGAGAAAGGGATGAATAAAGGTTTTTTAAGATTATTCCAACATTTAAAATAATTGTGGCCCTGAAAAGGGCCGATTATTTAGAAGAAAAAAAGAGAGGCAGAAATGTTTAAGCACGCTCTCCGCGGATGCGT